>CM039473.1:29731094-29956850 GCA_022433065.1 Begonia loranthoides | reverse complement strand
TAGGCGAGCAGTTCTATTTGGGAGGGTGGCTCCTACCCTCTCTCTCTCTCTCTCTCTCTCTACAAATAAATCAGTTCTAAACTTAATGGATAGGGGGCGGGGGGGGGGGGGTGGTGGGAGAGAGAGAGAGAGAGAGAGAGAGAGATGTTCTTCTTGTTGAATACCTGAGGAAACCCAGAGAGGCTTGAAAGAGACCAGCGAAGAAGGTGGCAGTGAAAGCCAATTTAAGATAGAGAATAGGGTCTTGGCTGTAGGACACTGTTTCAGTAAGCATCGAACCCATTACGAGAGAAGCAATTGAAACTGGGCCAACTGCTAGATGTCTTGAACTCCCAAGAAGAGAATATATCAGTGGAGGAACAAAGCTTGAATCTGTAAAACAAAAACCGAAAGATTAGATTTTTCTTAAAAAAACACATTAACAGTGTATAATATTGATTGGTACTAACATAAACCAATGATTGGAGGCAAGTTTGCAAGCTTTGCGTAACTGATTCCCTGCTCAATTTGAAACTTAATGGTCAGATCCCATTTAGTTTAGAACTGATTTATTTGTAGAGAGAGAGAGAAAGAGTGCCTGAGGGATGGCCAAGCTCGCAATGGTGAGACCAGAGACAACATCCGCCTTGAGAAGTCCGAGGTTGTACTGAGGTCCCCATTGAAAAATAGGAAATAAGAACTGAAGAGCCAGAAGTAGTTTCGTCATCCAAGCCTGGTTTTTGAATCTGTGAAGTGGGTCGTCCGGGAAGAAGACCTCCGAGAGCTTATGCTTCAGTTTCTTCAACGTAGACTCTTTTTCCGGCAAACAAACTCTGTGGATTCCAACTGGCAGGATTTCCTCCATTGATATTACCATCGAGCCTTCATGGCATGCAAAATTCTCCACTCTGTTAGAATTGACGCCCATTGTCAGTACCTCAGTAAACACAAACTCAATGATTACAAAAATCCGCAGAACAAAGTATTTATTTTTTCTTCGCTTTTGAATGCCTGGGTACAATGGATGGTATCAGAAGCTTTGAATTTATAGAGCTCGAAAAGGAAGACGAAGGAAGGTGGTTATTTCATATTTGCTTTAGTGGTGGTTTTTTTGTCTTCTTTTCCTCCTTGCATTTGGTCATTTCGAAAAGATTAATGATATAATTTTTAATCTACGGTTAACATAATTCCTCTACTCCATTTCTGTGTCCTAAGAATAAAATTTTCAGGTGGGGAAGCAACAACTGTCTTCATTTATTAAGTTCTCCTTTGAAAAAATGTCCTTCCAACAAGTGTGAATGTGTTGTGTTCTTATCAAAATATTGGAAAGTGGTCATTGCTATACTTTTTTAGAGTTAGATCACAAAAAAAATATTGGCGCACTGCAAATACAACACTAATGTTCAATGATATTACAACTTCGATTATTGAAAAACAAAGTAGACGAAAGAACAATAAATACTATTCTATGAATGTTTTATCTGTAATAAGAGAGAAATTAAAATAACGTGAGACTATTGGAGCCCAAACAAAGTGGACGAATGAACAATAAATACTATTCTGTGAATGCTTTATCTGTAATAAGAGAGAAATTAAAATAACGTGAGACTTTTGGAGCCCGCAAGTCGAGAACATCAAAATTAAGAAGTGGAAAAAAGATCAAGTGGTATTATTGTAGCAAATAGAACATATGGACATAATTTTCAAAGCAAAATTAAGAATAGTGCATATGTTTACTCGAGGATTTCTAAGTTTATATTTGTCAAATATAAAAACTCTTGATGCAATACTTGGTGAGTGAAGGCTGAAGAGGGCATCCGCCATCTGCACCCGAAATATTATGAAAGAGTAGACGACGCGTGCTAACCATTTCGCCAATGGGTTGACTGACATGTCGTCCTTATTAAAAAAAAATCCGGTTTATTTTTATTAATTTATTTTCAATCAAAATCCACACTATTTTGTGCACCCAACTTACTCTTGAAAGTAATGTCGTCCTTTTTTTTCACCACTAATTACTCTAAGGTTTTGATAATATTTATGTTAGTTTATTATATTATTATTTTATTTCAAAAAATTAACAAACCAACCGCATTATTTTACTATCAATAACAGTTCAATTACTAAAGTATTTTTACTAATAACTTAATCGCTAAATTATGAAAAATAGACTAAGTAAATATCACAGTTATATTTTCCATTAAATAGCGTTGACATTCCGAAGAGAAATGTCGTTTTTACTTTACAAAAAGTTGACAATCCGCGGAGGATCATAGTCAATTCGCGGAGGATCATAATCAATCTGTGGCGGATTATAATCAATCCCCGGAGGATTGTATATGATTCGCAACAGACCATCAATATTATAACGTTGTTTTTAAAAATGTCGATCTGCGGCAGAACAGTACACGATCAACCGCGGATCAAAATCAAAACATTTTACAACAAACGTGATAACGATGTTTGCGGCGGCTTTTTTTCATAGTTCAGTGGTTAATTTATTAGCAAAAATAGTTTATTGGTTGACTTATCATTTATCGTAAAGTATGATGGTTGATTTGTCATTTTCCCTTTTATTTATAATAATTACTATGATGATTATTTTCTTTAAACCCATGAGATGTTAATATCATAAATTCTTTTTTATATTTAATAGAGTTCTGTGTGATTTGAATTTTATTAGATCAAGTTGGTAGGCTTACATTGTAAATCTTATTTAGAATTTTATTTTCTCAATAAATTGATGTAAACTATAGTAGCAAAACTCACGACTGTATTTTAATTTTCATAGTATATTTATTCCTTTGCTCATGATTTTTTTTTTTTGAATGAGTTTTTTCACGTAAATTTGGTATCCCACATCGTATTTTCTTTTTCCGATTATCATTCGATCTCTAACAATATTATTCATCTCCGATTAATTTTAACTATCGAAAACTCATAATTTCTTTTGCCAAAAAGATGTTTCTCAACAAGAACGGAGAAGAAAAGATGATCATTTTCTCATATTTTTTGACACTCTTGATCTCCTAGCACACCCAAATGGTATGCTTTTTAATTGTGCATATAAATCTTTGAATAGAGTAGTTATTTGGCTAAATGGGTAGGTTTCAAAGAGTCATGTATCGTGATTTGATGCTCACTTGCGTGTATGCGTGGTTTATTAGAAGGGTGAAGCCGAGTCTCCTCCAAAAAAGTGCAAGTTTTCTCGGCAAAGCAAATAATATCGACTAATTTGCAAATTAGGAGGCAAAATAATCAAATCAAACCTTCAAAGTTTAAAAGGGCGCTTTGCTTTATTGGATGGGATTCAGTGAGATACAGAAAAGCCCCCACTGTTTTGACTCTACAAACGAGTCTTAAAGTTAAGGACCTAGAATTTCAAAGCAAAACTTAAAATAATTTTTAATTAGCAAAGTAAAGTAGCCCAATAAAGTGATGAACCTAACTCCGCGTTAGTGTCAGCTAAGCGTCGACAATGAGTTGGCACGGTGTGGTCCCGGTTGAGCACGTTTAACTCAATGTCGTGGCACTCTATATAAAATCCACGCAATAGTGTCAAAAAATTGGCCAGCGAGAAAACATGAAGCTTCAAGAATAATTGTCTCAATTCTTCCACTCTCACCACTTATCAATAAAATTAATTATTATTAATTTTGGACATTAGTAAAACTCTTTTTAGTATTACTATTCATCCATAGTTAAAATTTGAGTGTTCATTAGAAATTGAGAAGTTGATTTAAGATTTAAAGTTCATAATTTTACACTAAAAATGTTCCAATGTTGCAAGATGTTAAGTTAAATTGTGTTTTTAATCGAGTTTTGAACTGTCTTCGTTGGAATTTAAAGGAAATTTGAGATTTTTTGGCGTTTTGGGATGAACCTATGATGCAGTGATCAATTGGAGTTGAAAACCTTTTGAGTCAATCATGGTAGAGGTGGACGCTAGCGGAGCAGTTGACTGCATCTCTTTTTCGGTCGACTCAAACTGTGTTTCAAAGTTGGATTTTTTGTAAAATTATTCTGAAACTTTCCAAAATTGCTTCATATCCTAGTTATATGTTCCAATATATTTTAAAAGCTTAGAACTGTGTAATGATTGAATGGATTTATATCTTGATAGGTTCAAAGACTTAACAACGTAAAGATTGAACTATCTCGCATTTTGATAGCTTGGGTTGGATTTGGTAGACCCGATTAAGTTAATGGTTTATTTTTATGTTTGACATTACATGATTTTTATAAAAACTTTAATTTGAGATGTATTCTTATACAAATGATAAGTTCATTTTTATTACTATTTCATCTTTGTATTGTATATATATTTTCACTAAATATGTTTACTATTTGAGCATGCATAACATTTTTACTGATCATTTTGGTTATGTAAACCAAGTTTAATCGACTCATGTGGGGCCTTGTTTTTGTTACGCACATTCGACTGTTGGATGATGTATTTATTTGTTGTTAACTATAATAATTAGACAGCTATATATGCGTTGTTTCCCTATACGTAAAACCCTAAGCATAATGAGGGTCATTGGTGGTTTTTTGTGATCGCAGAGTATCTATTATTACTGTATTATTGATGACATGATGTGCTCAAAGTCAGTGAGTATCTTCATTTTCACTGAAATGTTTTTATTAACAGTAGATGCCTATTTTATGGATGTGCCACATTATAGTTAAATGTTTTGATGTTTGCACTACTAGTTGTTTTCTACTCATTTTTTTTATTAAATGTTTTATTTAAGACATGCTCATATTTTTTTTTTCAAAACATTTACACAGAATATAAAACTCTAACCTTATTGAGGTTAGTCAATTTGCTCCAAACAACTCTCATCTTTCAGGTTTTAGTAAGAGAGATCATTAATTGTTGGTGCTGGAGCAGTGATTTATTTTTCTAGTTTTATTATTTTTTTTAGAGAGACTTTTTTTTGTAAGGTTAGATTTTGTTAGATATTACCTCAATTAAAATTTTTATTTTATTTCTAATACAATTATTTTGAATTTATATTATTACCCTGCCTACTACTATTAAACTTTTGGTTGAGGTCAATGGCTTCATGTTATGTCTAAGATCTCCTCTGGGGCAGTAGAACTCTATTAGATATGCATATATTTAATGGGTATTTAACAGATAGTACAATAAAAGTGGTAGAATGGTATCCGTCCAACCCAAAGGGGAAGAGACCTCTAGCTTTTTCTTTTAGTCAAAAAGGTCCATCCCTAACGAGGCTTCTAGTGATTTGCAGCGTGGGAAGCTAAATATCGGGAACCACTAACTCTTTTAATGACAAAAGAGTATTGTTCTGCATTGTTTTTTCTGATGTTATTCCAAGCTAATGACAATCGGAGAAGACAAAAGCCATGGTCTCAAAATCTTGATATGCGGCCATTCGTTGATGTATTTGAAAATGGGGTTTCCAGTATCGTTCTTTACAGTATATGCCCCGCAAAGTGCTCACTTTTGATGGACCAGTTTCGCTCTCAAATTCCATTTCGAGCCTGCCCACTTTGCCCTTTCTTTTTCACCATCGTTGCTAGAATATTCTTGATTGCTACCCACGCTCTTGTTTGTTGGAGCTTGAAAACCCGAAATTCCATGTAAACTATCTCTATCGTATTTTGGTTTTATATCAATATCGATGTTTTGGACTTAAGTTTAAGCGATTTTGTTCTTGAATTTTTTTTTTCCAAAAGTCCCGACACTATGTGAATATAAAATCTTACTTATATACTATACTCTACAACCATAATGTGACAATCCGTCTTGTGAAGATCAAGAAATGCCTAAATGTGAGTATAACTCATATTAGTAGGAGTGTACAATCTCATATCGCTTAAAATAGTAGAAAATACATGATTTTTAAGTAGGGTTCTCCTTCCTACCTAGTACAACACGTTTTGGGCTAACCTCAAGAACAAAACATTGCGGGATTCGGCAAAAAAAATGGATAATATTATACTAGGAGCACCGAGAGATGTTACAAATGACATCAGAGCGAAATCTTAACTGGAAGTGTGGCCGACAATGACGCCGGGTTCCTAAGGGGGGGAAGATTGTGGCAGTCTATTCTGTGAAGGGAAAAAAAAACTCATGTGTGGGTCCGACCCATATTAATGGGGGTGTACAATCTCACATCGCTTGCGAGATTAGAAAATACATGGTTTATAAGTAGGGTTTCCCTCCCTACCTAGTACAACGTATTTTGAATTAACCCAAGAACAAAATCGTGCGAATTTTTGCCCAAAGCAGCCAATATTGTATTGGGAGCATTAGGCGATGTTACACATACCCAAGCAACGTAGGAGTGTGATACCATTTGCTTGGTCTTGGACCCCAACCCCTTCACAAGAATAGATCATCACATGTTTTTGAAATAGTGGATGTCTTTTTGCCAATGTTTTTTTTTTCACGAGGATTTTTGAGTATATCTTTATTATCCTTTGTTTTTACTTCCAATTGTCTTTCATCTCTTTTGCAAATTAATTTTCCCACGAAGGACTTTGTATCATGTTGTCTCGTGAAAGCAAAGACATTTACTTATGACAACATAACTCATGCCAAGAGAGTCACATAATCCCATGTTGTTTAGAACATATGTAAATGAGTGGCTCATAAATAAAGTTATTTTCTCATGATATACATTCTCTAAAGTCTATCCACCTGCTACTTAGCTCTAGTCTGATGATATAGAGTTCATACTGTCCAATAATAAAGACTTTACACAGAAAGCACGATAAATTCTAGAGTGGACGCATTCGCCGTTTTCGTGCCAAAATCCTATCTAATGTACTTGGCACTCCCATTGGTTTACAATCGCAGCTGGGGACAATGCCGTTGCCACAACCTACGAGTTTGATAAGGACTCGAATGATTTCCAATAAATTATCAATACCCAAAATGGGAACATGCTAAAGCTCCACCAAGTTTCTCACTGGGAAACGAGAATAGCAAGATAAGCAGATGAAATGACACAACGTAACAAACATTATCAAAATTCAAAGTGCTACAAATAATACAATAGGATTGTTTTGGGTTGAGTCATCTTTGTCTTTGGGTTTATTTTAAGAATTCTCATAATAATCGGAGATGAAATTTTATATATGAACCACACGCAAGTAATGTAGAATTGTGCACTTTTCTATTCTTGGATATGTTCTTACAGTTTACCTTGATCTTAGTTATTTTGGTCCCAAAAAGAATAGATGTCATGTTACTATGTCGAAAACCAAATACCGGCCCGCATTGTAAATCTAATTAAGGATTTTGTTTTCCTTATTAAATGATGTAAATTAGAGTAGTAAAACATGCAGTTGTATTTTGATTTTCATAGTAAATTTATTCTTCTGCCCATAAATTTTTTTTCGAAAGAGTTTTTCCACGTAAATTTAGTCTCCCACATCGTATTTTCTTTTTCTAGTTATCGTTCCATCTCTAAATGTGATAATAAAAGCATAACAAAACCATAGAATAAAAGGGGCGAAATTCCACTACCACAATAGATCTCTCAAAATACTTCACAACTTAGGCGCCACCGTGGGTTTTCCATACCAGTCAAAAAAGAAAAGAAAGATTGGCGTGACCCAACTCTCCCAAAAGTCAAATTGGTTTTGCTTATGTTTAGTTTGGATCATTCATTACCCTTGGGGTTAGTGGTTGACTAGGGTGAGACCCTAGTTTTCCAGTTAGCACAACTGAAATGGAAAGAAATCGAGAAAGCTTTTGTAGTGGGGAAGGTTTATTCTTTGGCATATACCCTCCCAACATAAACTTGTTCATTACGTGTATTTTCTTTTTCATATTTAATTCTCTCTCGTAATGATGCTTGAGTTGAAATCTTATTCTTCTTTTCTAGGTTTCCAGGATTTCATGCTCGTCACTTCCTCTCCGGTCAACTTTCGGCCATTTTAGTATATATATAATTTATCCAAGTAATCATGCAACGACTTTGGATTCCAGTTGATTTGGCAACGTGTTAGTTCGACCATTCTTACGCTATCTGTTTTGAGTACCCTCCTCGATTGTCTCCAGATGTTTCTTCGTGTTTTTATTTTTATGTTTGGTCAAGTTTAGTGTCTCCTCAGGCCATCGTGTTTATTTTCCATTAGATATTTTGTGGTCGCCATCATCTTCTATGATAGAATGAGCCAACATCATCGTAAACGTTTTTGGTAGTGTAAGGCACAAGCGGATTCCTATATTTTTGGAATCAAGATCCAACCGAACCCAACCAAATTAATTTTAAAGTATATATTTATGGTTAATTTTAGAGTTGTCTTGTGATTTTTTGGAAAAAACTATTGATTATTTTTGAATTTTGGGCTGAATTGGGATCAAATTTGAGTTGGATTTTTAACCACAGTTCGCTAAGATTCGGTTGAGTTTAGTTTTTGACACCCAATATCGTAAACCGAATTGAAACTTGTGGTTCTATTACCACCAAACAGGGAACAGTTCCTATACGAGTGATAATCAGATAGAATTGGGACTGCACTGGTGGTTCCAATCTAGTTTTGTCTAGGCCTGGACAAGAACCGATCAGAACCGAGAACCGACCCGAAACTGAACCTCGGTTCTGGTTCTCGGTTCCCCCAATTCTATTGTATTTCAGGTTCGGTTCTTCATTTAAGTAATAGTTCGATTCTCGGTTCCATATGTGCAGAACTGAGAACCGATGGGTAGTAATGAATTTTACTAATCCTAGGAACCAAATCTCATTTCCTTGGCTCTCCGATTGTTTATGGCAGCTTGGAGATTTGGAACCGAGAGACGAGGGTGCGATCAGCGAGACCTGGAGAATACGACCGACGAGTCGAAGCTGCGACAACGTCTATGAAAGTGGGACGAACACCACGAAGCTGCGACGAGCACTGCAAAGCTACGACGAGCACTGCGAACCTGCGACAACGACTGCGAAGCTGTGCTACTGCGTTTTGCGACGACGATTGCGACTATGGTTTGATTTCTTCCCTGATTCCAGTTTAGTTTGATTGATCTGCTCCCTGATTCCGATTTTCGAATTCCGATCGTGTTTTTATTTTTAATGAATAATTGCTTTCTGCTGGTTAGGGTTGATTTCTGATGTACCAGTGGAGATGCAAAGATTTTGTACAATCTGTTGAAAAAATTATGTTTTTTTTTATGTTCAGATCTGTTTTTTTGATTGTTCAGATCTATTTTTTTGATTGTATAGATCTGTTTTACATACAAATAAATGATAGAAATTAGGGAGAAATGCGTGTTTGATCTTGAATTGAAGGAGTATGCATATTACAGTGGAATCAATAGCAGGGGAGAGGAACCGATAATCGCCGGTTCCAAACCCGGAACCGACCTCGGTTCCAGGTTCGGTACCGACTTCTTGGAACCGAGAACCGACTATTCGGTTCCAAACTGTCCGGAACAGAACCCAAAACCCGAATTGCCCAGCCGTAGTTTTGTCCACTCTCATTGTGAGGGCTATGAAAACTCTTCAAAAACAGAGTTATTACATTATTTTATTTTATATTAGTATTGCTAAAATTCGGTGAATTAGTAAAGTAAAAATCATAATATACTTTTTATATACATATTTTATACATAATACATATTTTATAATGTATATACATATTTTATATACTATGCAATGTAACGTAATAATACAACAACTTTATATTTTTATGTTTTTATTAAGGGAAAATGACATGTTACATAATACTGCAATTTTATATTTTTTTGTTTTTATTAAGGGAAAATGACAAATCAACCATCATTCTTTAGTATTTATGACAAACCAACCATCATCATTTTTTTGCTAACAAATTAACATTGAACTATGAAAAAAGGACGTCGCTAACATCGCTGTCACATTTGCCGTTCAACATCATAATGTCGAGCGGCGATGACTCGTATACAAACCACCGCGGCTCTATATTTAAATAAAAGAATACTACAATTTGATGGCCTGCCGATTAAATCGCAGCGGTGTGACAATAAACCGCACAAATTTCACATAAAGCCTCCGCAGTTTATAGTCACACTGTTGCGGCTTCATATGAAACTGCCGCTGTTTATTTTCACACTGCTACGACTTCATATGAAACCGCCGTGGTTTGACTATAAACCGCAGCAGATTAATACGTGTTTCGTTTAACAATTTATGAAACTTGTACATAAATAGATTTTACAGATTTAAGCAAATTGAAACGCGGTCAATTAAAAAGTGAAATGGTGGCTTGGGAAAATGTTGCTAATTTTACAGTTTCATAATAATCAATTTTCATTTTATCGTCAACAACCAAATTATCAATTCCATTACAAACATATAATGTACATGTGCATTATAACTACAAACCAATTTACCAATTCCATTACAACCATATCGTGTACATGTGCATGACAGACACAAACCAAACTTTGTTACAACCATATCATGTACATGTGCACTAAGAATCGGTGTGTTGTAACCACACCAAACATTTGTATTGTTTCTTGAGGAACATCAAACTGTCTACCTTGAAGAAACTGTTGTAGATGATCATTCCATGTTTGCTCACTCAATCTCATTATCTGATATTCTATATTTGATGGACTTGGTGTGATGCAAAACCAATGCTCCGCTTACTACCTATTTGGCAGAGACATGATGCTTTCCATCTTTCTCGAGCAAGTGTGAACGTTGTTGTGGTACTTTATTTGAAACATCATTTCACCTTGCATTTCACCTAGCAGACATCCCTCAACCGATACTTCGGCGAGTTGACCGTGAACCATGAAATCCTCGGCGACGCTAGAAGTGGAAGCAATGTTGGAGTAGAACTCAACGACGATGTTCTGAGGGTTAAGTACTACCGTTTTCCTGGCGGGCAAGACGAAAGTTTTTGTCTTCAATTTTTTGGGAGGGTAGGTTTTGGCTATTGTCGGTATAGTTACAGGACTCCGAGTTCTTTGAGGCTCTCCGTTGTATGCGACTGGCTCAAAGCACTCGTAGTTCTATAACTATCTGACAATGGTCGAAACCTAGCCTCCCAAAACATCGAAGATAAAAACTTTCGTATTGCTCGTCAGGAAAACCATAATACTTAACCCTCAGAACATCGTCATTGAACTCTACTCCAACATTGCTTCCACTTCCAGCGTCACCAAGGATTCCGTGGTTTGCGGTAAACTTGTTGGACCTCACATTTGATTCTTATACACTAGGGCTCTGGGAATGCAAAATGATGCACGTTGAACTGTTGTGGTGTCATATGAAGTCGGCGCAGTTTATGGGGGGAATTGTTGGGCTCTGCATGGGCCAACAATCCTGCCTAGCTGCAGGCCATTCGAAACATGGCACTGGCTGGTGGGCTTTAAGGGGTAAAGTTGCGCTTCCGCTATGAGCTATAGCTTTTGGCGGGATTGGTGAGCGCTAAGATCCAAACAAAATTAACAAAGGCGATGAGATTGCTTGGTATTCAGATGGTGACCATACGGTGAGGAACGAAGGCAACCCGTCCATTTCGTATGGGTTCAGTTAGTACTTAATGTAGTTCCTTTCTTTTTTTATTTTTCTCATCAAACAGTGCGATTTTGATTAAATGAGTTACAATTGAGAATTATTTGAATACTTTTTTTTTTTATTTAATTTGATTATGAGATTTTATAATAATCAAATGTGGAGCATTGGAAGACTTCATCTGTGATAAACTTTGTGGAATATTTGTGTATACTAATATCAATTGAAACTGGTTCGTTGTTAGTGCATTAATATGCACATTAGGCTCGTTCTCACCAATACATGTTGTTCTTGTTCGCCTTTTCTTCTTTTGCAGATAGAGTTTTTGGTCCGACTATAATAACCCATCATGTTTATGATGTTGCTGCACATCATATGATTAATGGTGCAATGCAAGGAATTAATGGTGAGTATTCCACTCCATTAAACGGTGAGATGCAAGTCTCCTGTCCCCTTTAATAATTGATTTTAAATTTATACAATCTCTTGTAGTTATCTTTCTTTATCCTCTCACATTACTATTCCTCTCAACACTTCTACTCTACTTGGCTTCATGATTGTATAAAAAGAAGTTTTAAGCGCTATAAAAAAGCAAGCAGATGAATAACTTGAAAGCAGTGAAAACATTAATGCTTTGTTGTTTTATAACATAAATAATGATAATCTATTATTTGAAAAAAAATTATGGTAAAACCAGAACTGAACCGGAATAGAAATAGAAATTTCGGTTTGGTTCTAGAAAATCAAAAACTCGGTTTCGATTTGACAATGGCCGAACGAAAACCCTTCACGTTTGGTTTGGTTCCACATCAAAACCAAACCGAACTAGTTCTTGAACACCCCTACTCGTCAGTTTGGTTATGTCGGGGCTTGGCCAAAGTTCACCAGGTGGTTGTGCATTGAGTGCACAACACTAACAAAGATTATGGTAAAGGAAATTGTCTCTCTGAAGTTCACGAAACTCAGTGGTGTGTTTCTCATAGTCGTGTCTACTCTTCCCGTAAGAATTTTGACAAAGGTTGTGAGGTCATTAAAAAAAAAGATAGAACGAAAAAATATGTTTTACGATATTTCATTTTATACTCATATTATATTTATGCGTCTCTTACTGATGAATGATGAATTTACTAAGAAACATGATCATATAAATAATTTGAAGAAGAATTCTCATGGGCGAAATCCAAGTGATAATGAAGCGAAGTTGACCCGTAAGTGAGAATTTGAAGAAAATTAAAAGGAAAAAAAAGACTTTATATTTTAATTATCTTTTTAATCAGTTAGATTTTAGTTTAAATTATTTAATTATTAGTTATACTTATTTTACGATGGGATTTGTTATGTTAGATTTAAATGAGATTAATTTTAAAGAATTATGTTGTGTATGATTTTAAAGGCTTGATTTTTATGAATGATGTATTTTAAAAAATAAAGAATAAAAAAATAAATTGTAAGAAAAGAGTTTTAATGCTACAGGACATTACACATGGTGTATTTGTCATTTGATTTTACCGGTTGTGTCTTTGTTTGGTATTCAGATGACCACCAACCCCTTGTTCTTATATTATGGGTTGTGTTGTTGTTAGATCTTTGGATCACCATCAACCCATACGATGCTACCGGGTCTTTGGATCTCCATCTCCTTTTTATTCATTTGTCTCTTGAGGTGCTGCCTAATTTTTGGATCACTGCTTTCTGTGATAATGTGCAAGATGGATCGTGGTGCTACTCTCCTTTTTTATTGGGATTGTTTTAATTGAAAAGAGATGTAAACCTATTTTGAATATAGTTATTTATGTATACAGCAAAATTTTGATCTTTGTCTCATTAATAACTTGTGTAGTTTGTTTAAATGAAATGATGGAAGGATTTTAAATCTATGTACGACATATCATTTGATCTTGGTTTAAGAGGAAAGATAATATCAGTTTTCACATGTATTGCATATGGTATAGATTTTCTTACCGAGTTAGTCACTCACTGTACGACCCATTTCTTTTCCAGGTTTAGACCATGGTGATCAGTATTTGTATCTTTCAATTTTTTGTTTTCACGAGTATGAGTTATTTCTGTGATGAGAATTTTAATTCTTTTTAGTTGTAAAACTCATCATATGGTATTAGATGCTTTCATTTTCTGCACAATATTTTCTCTCTATTTCCTATTATGCTATTTATAATTCATGTTGATCATTATATGAACTTTGACCTATTTCTTTGAGATTTGAGTTTTGTTTTATGCTAAGTTTTCTGCTGACAACCTAACCTTGTTCGTCTTTAGGGGTGGTCCGTTTGACTCAACATTTCTATTAGGTTCGCCTCCGAGTCATAACACGAAAGATATGAATGAATATTTTGATTTTTATTTACGTAACATTAAGTAAAAATTAGGAACAATATTGAATTGAGTGATTATATTAACTTCATATATATTATGTTGTTAATTTCATACATTCACATGTCGTTTTATTTGAATCACACCTTCAATTGAGAATTGTGTTTAATTCAATTTTTTATAATATTTGTCTATCAGGAAGCTTAAGAAAAATATCAAAGTCATTAAGCAAGCAATTCTAGCAAAACTTACGTGAAAATAAACATTTTTGGTCATCCTACAAAATTCATATAAAACAATAATATTTTTCTCAGCTGATCTTATTATTTGATTTTTTTTTTGTGTTTTGCTTACATTATTTTACCATTTTACATTATTGTACATTATTACAAATTATTGTTCTCATATGGATTCAATTGGATCAACTAGTAGATCTCTTTGGGATGACTTAGAGTAGAGTAAATTGGTCTAACTCTTTGCTTTAATGGAGGTTTATTTGCCTAGCGAGCTAATAAGTTAGGATTGCACAGCAACAGCAAGAAGGTTTGGTCATACAACTCAGTTGAAAATTCCATATCTTGACTGAATAATTCAGTGTGAAAAAAAAAGCAGTGTCACTAAAATATTAGGATTTCTTGTTAATTATGTTGGGTTTTGCAGTAATGATTGTGTTTTTGCTTAATGCTGTCTTTCCTTAATCTCTTTTCCTCCGCACTTTTTCCCACTTTTATAGACTAAATGTTTGCATAATATTTGGTTACGATTATCCCCTGAATATTCTCTCACGTCCTGTACTGGGTGCTTGCATTTTAAGCTAAAGCACTAAGTTAAAGTTACCCAAAATTCTATTTCTGCGGGCGTTGAAAAATTAAATTATTGATATTTTTAGTAACCGCAATCGATTTGTTTTTAGGAAATTAACGACAGTGAATTATGGTGTTAATGATAAGTCAATTACTGAATAATTTTTGTTAAAAAATAAAACATTCAACTATAAAAAATGAACGACACAAACATCGCTGTTAATCTGTTAAAATAAACGTTAAAAGCGATAAGACTTTCAAAAATAGAATATTTTCAGTTACCCTGTTCAAAATTGAATTTGATATCAAAATATAAGATTTTCAGTTAACTATTTGTTAAAAATCAGTGTATTTTAAACTAAACATGTTTCTAATCCACTGAGAAAATCGCCGAAAAATCAATTTTAGAAACGTTAAGCTGTTTGAAATTTATTTTGATATAAAAATAGAAGATTTCTAGTTTAACTATTTGTTTAAAAATCAATGTACTCTCTAATCTATAAATATTTCAGTTCTACTGAGGAAATTCGTCGGAAAATTCATTGTTTACTACACTGAAAAATGACAAAGAATTCAGTAAGTGGAGCGAAAAAAATATTTTCTACAGTGGAAAAAATAGTTTATGTTGTGAAAAGATAACATTCTATAGCGAAAAATACTGTTCCACAGTGGAACAAATACTTTTTGCAGCGGAAACTAGCATTCTGCGGTAAAAAGTAATCTTTGACATTTTCACTATGGAAATAAATTGAAATTTTTAACAAAAAACATGATAGCAATACTTGTTCCGTTTATTTTTCATAATTAAGTATTTTATTTATTAGCGAAAATCGTTTAATATTTTATTTATTATTGATTCCATAATTTAATGATTATTTTGTTAATTTTTCCTTTTTTTATCCATCATTTTTTCATATAAGAATTCTTCACATAAATCTAGTCGTGTGATTTCTTCTTTCTTTACTTGGTTTTTCTTGCCTTTCCGCGAACCATTTTTAAACAGTGTTTTTGTTCATTTAGGGCAAAATATACGTAATAAACTCATTCAGTTACTTTTTATAATTTAAAACAGGAAAATCAATGGGGCCTTGAAATGAATAATGGGCATGAGAAAGAACTACTGGCCCATCAATTTAGCGAATTGAGCATGGTTTTAATAATGGGTATGTGACTGTCCATACGCCCACAGTAGATGATCAATTGAAGCAATAAAAATGGTTAAACACTTGTTGTGACTTGTGAGGTAGTGTCCCTATTTATGACGAGGGATGCTTGTCACAAAAAAGATGAAGGTAAAATTGAACCTTCCTTCTTTCAAAGTTTTGTATGAAAGGTTTGTCAAACATTCCTTACAAATAGGGGTTTATATATTTGGGTTTAATACACCCCAAAATTGAAGCAGAAGAAGAGAGGGGAGAGAATAATAGAAGGAAAAGTGAGGAGTTTTTTAGGAAGAGAAAAAAAAAAGAGTGAGGAAAAAATAAGTAAGGTATATTTTGTGTACATTGAGAAATTTAAGAGTTATGTTTTTCTCCTAATAAATATTTTCTAGAATATTCAGTTTCTAGAAAAATATTGTTAATCCTATTTTTTATAGTGAAATCTTTCTAAACTCGGTCCCCGTGGTTTTTTTTTTATTTGGGTTTCCACGTAAAATTATTGGTGCCTGTTTTCGCTGGTATTTCTCTTACTTCTTGTCTGTTAAATTATAACAGTGTGAAAAAAATATTTTTTATATTTTGGGGTCACATTTGCTATTATTTTTCGTACCAGTTAGTAGTGTAATTGTACTGTGAAAATCAGCTATTTCTAGGAGACTTGAATTTAAGTGGTCCGTTTGTGACTCTCCAGCCTTTCTTGGGAACTTACTCGTAAATGAAAATTCTGTTTAAGGAGATTGCCAAAAACATTATTTCTTAAGAATTATCCTGATAAGTATTATTCACGTTTCTTTCAATTCTCCTTATTATCTGTATTTTTCCCAACACTTATAATTAAGTTTAAACTCTTCAAATTGATTGCATGCAATCTCCTCTCCTCCAAAGCCAATGGATTTTAGCAAAACGAACTTGAAAACATTATTACCTTCTCAATCTGCTTCCTTTTCCTAACTTGTCGATTTCGAATAACATGGTTTTAATAATGGATACGTGACGGTTCATACGCCCACAATAGATGATCAACTGAAGCAATAAAAATTGTTAAACATTTGTTGTAAGGTAGGTGTCTCTTTTTATGACGAGAACACTTGTCACAAAGAAGATGAAGGCAAATTGAACCTTCCTTCCTTCAAATTGTGGTATGAAAGGTTTGTGACTGTGACAAACTTTCCTTATAAATAAGGGTTTATGCATTTGGGTTTAATACACCCCAAAATTGAAGAAGAAGAAGAAGAGAGAGAGAGAGAAGAATACGATGAAAAGTGATGAATGTTTTAGGGAGAGAAAAGAAAAAGTGATGGAAAAATAAGTGAGATGCATTTGTGCACATTGAAAAATCTAAGAGTTGTGTTTTTCTCTTAGTGACTATTTTCTAGAATATTCGGTTTCTAGAAAAATATTGTAAATCCTTTTTTATAGTGAAAACTTTTTGGACTCGATTCTCGTGGTTTTTTTCCCGATTTGGGTTTCCATGTAAAATTCTCAGTGCCTGTTTTCGCTGATATTTCTTTTACTTCTTGTCTGTTAAATTAGAACAGTGTGAAAAAAATATTCTTGATATTTTAGGGTCACATCTGCTATTATTTTTAATAGCGGTTAGTGATGTAATTGTATTGTGTAAGTAAGTTATGTTTACGAGACTCAAATTTAAGTGGTCCGTTTGTGACTTTCCAGCCTTTTCTGGAAATTTACTTGGAAATGAAAATTCTGTTTAAGGAGATTGTCAAGAGCATTATTTTCTGAGAATTATCCAGATCATTGCTATCCACGTTTCTTTCAATTCTCCATTATTATACGTATTTTTCCCAACTTTTATAATTAAGTTTAAACTCTTCAAATTGATTGCATGCAATCTCATCTCCTCCAAGGCCAATGGATTTTAGCAAAACCAACTTGAAAACATTATCACCTTCTCAATCTGCTTCCTTTTCCTAGCTTGTCGACTTCGAATAGCACTTCCCATGACAGCTTCAAAAGGATGCTGAAGAGACTGGTAAATTGTAAAAACTAAGACGTATAAACTCAGTTTCACAAAGAACAACCTTTTGTTTTCTACCATTAGAGCTTTTAGAGAGAGATTGGAAATGCATCATAGCGAGAGAGAGAGAGAGAGAGTGTGTGTCGATGATTGAAGTTTCAGCCAAATCTTATTAAGTTGATGATAAGATGGTAGTTAATCCCGAGAGAAGGCGTTAAAATGATAAACTCTTTTAGATTTGTTTTCAATTTTCAAGCCGTCAATGCCAACGTGGCTCATTAAATCATCACCGTTGGTTTGGACTTACTAGATTACGTCGTCAAGGACCGAATAGGTTCCTCCCGTCACTTGACGGTGGACTGTGGTAGCTCCGTAAAGCAGCAGCATTTACTGACAAGAATTATTCTATATCTGTCGAGATTAGCAAACACAATTCAACTTCTTTCTGTCTCTCCTCCCCCTCTCTTCGAGAGCGGTTCACCTTCATCACTTGAATCTGAAGACTGTGATATCTTCGGAGCTTCCCCTTCGCAGATATGGTAAGCTGGAGATCCATCTTCATTTCCAAAGTTCGTTTGATTTCGGATGATAGCTTAGATCTGGCTGAAAGCTTTTTCGGTTCGATTAATTTTTTTGCGGTTCTTTCGTTTTCTCCTTCAATTTGAGAATTAATCATCTACTTCAATATAATTTTCTCTATCCTAGTCGAAATCATCGGTGGAGAATAGTTTGATTCTGTTTCATTGCTGTGAATTGGGATAGGGAATGACTTTGAAATTCTCCTGTGGTTTTAATTTTATTATGCTTGCAACCATACTAAGATGTGGTTGAGATTTGTTGCAACCATAGTCCGATAGTTTCTATTTTCATTGCCTTGATTGCAAATTAGTTGATGTGGAATATTGTATTAGCGGTGCAAGTAAAAGAAATGGAAGCTTAAAGATTTGTACTCATTGATATTTAGCATAATTATATTTTTCCTCTGAAAAAAAACGTCGGTATATTTATTTATTCAAGATCTCATTCTGGTACTGATTATTTTTATTTGTTTTTCTAATGTAATCTCAGCCTCTACGACTTGAAATTAAGGTAATTGTTCTCTCCCTTTCTAATTATTTTTTCGCTATCATAAATCATTTTGATAGATGTGTTACTGAATGCGCTTGTATCATTTAATTTTTGTTAAAACTTGATTCAGAGGAAACTTGCTCAAAGATCAGAAAGAGTAAAATCTGTCGATTTGCACCCAACAGAGCCATGGTAAGTTTACTGTAGTCTAGCATTTTTCAAAGCACGTTTGGATAGTTCTGTGTAAGGACCACTGCCCAGATTCCTATGGCTTGGCTCTAGCAGTTAGGAAGTATTGATATATTTGGTGAAAAAAAGCCAAAACTGCAGTTTATGTTAACTTAGCATATAATAATACATGATGTTGAGTGGATCAAGGGTTGAGGCCACAAGATTAGTCATACATGCAATTAGAGTTTCAACTCACATTTTAAGGTGTAAAAGAGAAGAAAACTATAATGTGGCAGTGTTATTGTTGCAGGATTTTGGCAAGTTTGTATTCGGGAACCGTTTGTATATGGAACTACCAATCTCAAGTATGTGCTTTGTTCATCACAACTACTGATGTATCATTCTGCTCAGAATGATTTTTGTGATTTTTTTTAATCATATTTAATAGGATTGTTTAGGGAAAGTGATTTTATATTAGGAGGTTGTTCTTTTCATCTGAAAATTTTATACGACTCATACAATGTTTGTTCTACTTACTCTTTTTTTAATTCTAGTTTTTGATGAAAAAAGGGAAAAAAACTTGCAAAATTGACTTCCAAGAAATTTTGAGTGGATGAGTTTCTCTGATATATTTGAATATAAAGAGGCTACAGATTAAAAAGTCACCAGAGTCATTAAATCTAGGAAACTTATATCAGGCAGAAGGAATAATCATAAGAGGATTATTTGAATTTACAGAAGCTACATGCTGAATGATGTTGAAACGATCAAGATGGTAATGCATGAAGAACTTACCAGAACATTTGGAAGCATTTCTTGTGATAAGCATGATTTGTTTATTTATCCAAGACATTTGTTTCACAATTTGCACCTAATGCAGAGTTTTATTTATGGAGATCTTCTTCACCTAATTTTGTTAAATATACCATTATCAATATTTTTATCTTCCATTGTGCCTTTCTTTAATTGGGTTTGATGAGTTTCCTTGTCTTTTTATAAATGTTTTTATTTATGTTTATACAATTATTATTAATTTACTCTGTCATCGTGTCTTTGTTTGATAGTGTTATTGCGTTTCCACATTTTTAAAATTGTGGTTAGCGTCATGAAAATTCTCATATGCGAACTTTTCTCTTTATTTTGGAATGTTGATAACCATATTAAGAGCTTTTAATATATTTCTAGTTGTTTTTCTTATTCATTTATTTTAAAGTAATGTAAGCTTATATTTTAACTTAAATCTCTTTGATGTTGCTTCAGACCATGGCCAAGTCTTTTGAAGTTACTGAATTACCTGGTGAGGCTTCTTTGTCTATTAGGTTACTCCTTTGCTGATAAGATTATACGAAAAAACAGAAAAATGTTTTATTCTTTCAACGTTACCTATATTTAGCTCTCACATGCACTCTGAAGCCTATAATTGGTTTTTTCAGTCAGGTCTGCCAAGTTCATAGCACGTAAACAGTGGGTCGTTGTTGGTGCCGATGATATGTTTATACGAGTATACAATTATAATACAATGGATAAGATTAAAGTATTTGAAGCTCATACAGATTACATTAGAAGTGTGGCTGTTCATCCCACTCTTCCATATGTGTTATCATCATCTGATGATATGCTAATTAAGCTGTGGGATTGGGAAAAGGGTTGGGCATGTACTCAGATTTTTGAAGGACATTGCCATTTTGTAATGCAAGTTACATTTAATCCCAAAGACACCAACACCTTTGCAAGTGCGTCCCTTGATCGCACCATTAAGGCATGTATTTTTTTTTAGTTCACTGGATTATTATTTTATCTTTGTATTAGGGATTTTTATTACAATTTATTCTGAAATTATTTGCTTACTGGATTATTGTAATGATTTTATCTTGTTATCATTGTAGTTTTACTTTATTCTTTGGGCAGATATGGAACCTTGGTTCCCCGGACCCTAACTTTACACTTGACGCCCATCAAAAGGGAGTGAACTGTGTTGACTATTTTACAGGTGGTGATAAACCATATCTTATTACTGGTTCTGATGATCACACTGCCAAGGTCCTTCATTAGTGTGATTTTTTAAATCAATCTTTGAAAAATTTAAAAGAATTCTGCTATTAAATAGCACGTGGATACTTTGTGTAAAAACAGGTGTGGGACTATCAAACCAAAAGTTGCGTCCAGACACTTGAAGGTCATACACACAATGTTTCTGCAGTATGTTTCCATCCCGAGCTTCCTATTATTATTACTGGTTCTGAAGATGGAACAGTTCGCATATGGCATGCTACTACTTATAGGTAATTTATTTTTTTGTTTAAAACTTGATTTCCAAGATTGTGTATGGATGCAGGACCTTTACACTTGAACCCAGGTGTTAGATATATATATATATTAAGAAGGCGACGTGTTTTATTTATCTTTCCCTTTCTTTTTTTTCTGTATTTTAGAAAAATGGACCAGCATCAAACTTGATCATTGTTTTTGACATTTAGATAGCCTCATTAAACTTTCATAATTTAAAGATAGAATATGGAACTATCAGAGAAGGTGGATGGTGCTACTTGAATATGATTTTAATGCATTTGAAAGGGATAATCTTTCATTCAATTGCATAAAAATGGTTTTACAGCTTAAGAGTAAATACTAGAGGCAGAAAATTTGAAGAGTAATGATAGGTTTATTTTTTAATTTTACATTTTAAGTTTTACCATCTGACGTGACGCACATTAACTAGTGCTATATATATTTTTTAACTATTTATAATTTATATTAATTATTACATCATTTGATGAGCCTCACGGTAGAAGGTAAAATTAAAGGGTAAAATTAAAAAGTAAATTTAACATTACATTTTTTAGGGCTCATCCAAAAAATATTCTAGATATACAAACAAAGCAATGAGTACAAAAAAAGTTTATAGAAGTAAACAAATAGGAGAATGTGCAAATGGAATATTTTTTAACAGATTTTAAGTTTGTGATTTAAGCTTTACATTGACTAATTAGATGATATGCCCTTCTTATATTTATATTGTGTAAATAAATATTGGAACAATGCTTGTGGACATGCTTTCTTTAGTGGCTTTATGTTTATTCCTAGGTCAAAAATCTCATCTTCAGTTACAATGGTTAGGAAAGTAGTATGACCTAGGAAATGAAAAATTAATTCAAGGAAAATTTCGTAGAAAAAACTAGAAATGAGTACAAATCTATCGAGCTAATAATGGAGGCCCATACTCCCCAAATTCCTCACTGATTATTCTCTGCATACTCCCCATGAACCTCTCACAATTCTATTATATTCTCATTGACTCATCATCCTTACATATTTCTTGCATTTCTCCTTCTAGAACTTCCATGCTGCTCCTTGCTTTCTCCTTTGTACTTTTTTTGTTCGCTGTCCCTTCTGTTTTCTTGAGTAGACTTTCAACATTGGAGGTTTATCAACACTCCCCTCCAAAAGACACCTTGTCCTCAAGGTGGAAGTCTGAGAATTGAATAGCAATGGCATTATAGGGTTCCCAAGAATTGTTGGAGTACCCCTTCCAACGAATAAGAACCTCGCATTGAAATGTTGGATCACCTAGTTTAACTCGCGCATGTAAAACATCATCTGGTTGAAGAAGAAAAGATAAGTCCTCTTGAAGCTGAGGTGGAATGGCTGCTTTCTTCAAATAAGAGCTCAAAGCTGGTTGGAGATGTGAGGGATGGAAAACTGGGTGAAGTGATGTAGTCTCAGGAAGTTCCATTCTATGAGTGACATTGCGGATGCATTGGAGCACTTTGAAAGGATCAAAATATCGTGGTGACAACTTAGCGTCAATGTTTTGCCATGGATTTGCACCTGTAAGGTTGCAATTTTTGATAAACCATGTCATTAACCTCAAAGTTTACCTCTTGTCCATGCTTATCCGCATTGGATTTCATTCGTTGTTGTGCTCTTTGTAAATTCATTTTCAGATTCTCTAAAATATGGTCCTGGTCAAGCAATTGCTGGTTCACCAAAACATTTGCTGTTGTGCCCTTTTCAAACAGAATGATCAGCGGAGGGTCTTGCCCACAAACTATCCAAAAAGGTGTGGTATTTGCAGAAGAATAGAATGATGAGTTGTACTAGTACTCTGCCAAGGTAGCCACTTAGACCATTGATTGAGTTTTGAAGAAATGAAGCATCGAAGGAACATCTCTAAGCATCGTTTGACTACTTCCATCTGTCAATCAGATTGGGGATGATATGCACTGCTGTGTTTGACAGCAGTACCCTGTAATTTGAACAATTCCTCCTAAAAATGGCTAGTGAAAATTTTATCACGATCCGAGACTATAGATCGTGGTATGCCGGATAGACGAACCACCATATTAGTAAAGATTTATTCACTTTAGGAGCTGTGAATGGGTGGGTCAAGGGTAAAACATGGACATATTTGCTTAGGTGGTCCACCACAACTAAAATAGAATTCCATCCCTTGGAGGAGGGGAACCCCTCAATGGAATTCATGAAAATATCTTCTCATATTTGACTTGGAATGGGCAGTGGTTGAGGTAATCCATTAGGGGTCAGCACACTATATTTATTACGTTGACACAGCGCATTCAGAGACATATTTAGCTACATTTTTCTTTAAACCATTCCAATAGAAATCAGTCATTACCCATTTCAAGGTCTTCAATTCCCCCGAATGTCCACCCACACAATTATCTTGACATTCTTGAAGTACCATTTTGACGAGGGATGAATTACGGGGAAGTACCAATTGGACATGATAAAGAAGATGGCCTTGTATGAAAGAATAAAATACCCCAGTTTGCATGTAAGGTCAGATTGAAGTTGGGAAACAATCTGTTGCAGCTTGGGGTCATTACCAACAGCGGCATCAATGTCTTCTAATCCAAGGTTGTGGACCACTGAAAATGCCATTGAAGTGGACGTGATAAAGCATCTACTGCTGAATATTTGGCTCTAGGCTTGTAATGAATTTTGAAATTGTAACGGAGTAACTTAGTTAGCCATTTGTGATACTCCAAATTGACTTCCCTTTGTTCGAGTAGATATTTCAAATTTCATTGGTTTGTATGGACGATGAATTATGACATGACTAAAATAAGCAATTGGTCGGTGCTATTGCATCAAAATCCCCTAATCCATGTCTCAAGGCAACGGTTTCCACAACAAACATTGTGGAGAAGCCCAATAGGGCTAGAACCAGTACCGTGACCATGGCAGGCTTGAGAATGGTGAATGTTGAATCGACCTTTGCATCTCAAAGGAAGCTGTTTTCTTTAATTGCCTATACCCTTGAACAAAACGCCGGTTATACTCTGTGAGGCTGAGAAATCCCCGAAGTTCTTTCAAATTGCGAGAGGTCGACCAATTTAACATAGCCACAATTTTCTCATGGTCCACTGCCAATCCAGCAATTGACATTTGACCAAGTTGACATTTCTTTGCATTCAATTTCAGCTCTAGTGTCCACCAATTCGAGAACCATCCCCACATGACAAAATGTTCTGCTGATGACTTGCTGTACAATAAGACAACAAAAAAAATCAGAACTGATCAACGTAAAAGAGGCTGAAAAAGTTTGTTTATAAGGACTAACGCTGAGGCAAATAATGCCAGTGGAAAGCTTATCCCGAACGAGTTGCTCGATCTTCTTTTTTGTGCTTGAGGATAGCAGAGTGGTCTAACATTAAGTGGGGCTGAACGTGGTTGCGAAGTGATGGCGTAATCCTTGGGTTGGCTTGGAGGTAGAATTGTTAGTGGTTTGAACAAATGGGCAAATTTGAGGAGAGTGGGCTTCAAATCCTCCATTTGTATGAGCATCACATACATGGAATCCGCTGTTACAGTGTTGAGCTCAATCAAAATTCCCTCCTTGACTGTGTACACCTCAATAACATTTTGAAATTCCCCTGTTCATAATCAGTTGTCTACTTTCTTCCCATTGAAACCGCACCAGTGCATCTCCCTCTAAACATACCGCCATTGCTTCCATTTGCTCAGCATCCATGGGGTGGTTCAAGGCGAAATATCACTCGATTCTAAACAACCAATTATCAAGGTTGTCTCCTGAGAAAATGGGCATATTCAACTTACATGTTGCGGGTTCACGGTAGCAAGGTGCGGGTTTCTGGTTGCACATTCCGTCGAGAAGTGGGGGTTGGGGTGGAGTTCTGTTGCTAGACTCCGCTTCCTGTGGTAAGTAGAAGTGCCTTCCCTTTCCTCTGGTAATCCTCAACCTGTTGGAGGCGTTGATCCATGGAATCCAGAAGAAAGAGCTTCCCCTTAATAGAATTGAAGACGGCACCCCACTGTAAAATCTTCTGCATGTCTGCCCTCATTCCTGCAATCTTCTCATCTATTTTCTTGAATTGTCCACCATCGGGTTGCTCAGCCATTTTTTTCCTCTCCAGGATGAGTGGCTCTGATACCAAATTGGTATGACCTAGCAAATGGAAAATTGATTCAAGTTAAATTTCATAGAAAAACCCAAAAACGAAAACAAATCTATCGAGCTAATAATGGTGGCTCGTCATCTCCAAATTCCTCACTGACAGTTCTCTGCATACTCCCCATTCCCCTTTCACAATTCTGTTATATTCTCACTAGCTCTATGCCACGTCGTCCTCACGTATTTCTTGCTTTTCTCCTCCTAGAGCTTCCTTGCTGCTCCTTACTTGCTCCTTTGCACTTTCTTTGCCTGTTGCCCCTTCTGTTTTTTTAGTAAACTTTCAATATTGGAGGTTTATCAGAATGTTTGAAACATGTCCTGAAAATAAACTTTGTTAAATTAGTCTTAAGCTTTGAAGAAGTATAAGGATGAAATATCTGACCTTGGTTTGGGTTTCTTTGATTTTGATCATCAAGCATCCAGTTACTTGTATGTTGTTTGTCACCTGCATGGTATAGAATATAACCAAATCATAGAAGTTTATTGAATCTTTATTACGAGCTGCAGGCTTGAGAACACATTAAATTATGGACTTGAACGAGTCTGGGCCATTGGATACATGAAGGGTTCGCGTCGGTGAGTCTTTGAGTAGAAATGCATTTTGTTTTGTTTTGTTTTTTTTTTGTCTAAGTTGAATTCTGAAGATCATTTCACTTTGGTGATTGAGAAGAGTTGAGAAAAGCTGTTTTTATGTTGCTCCTACAGTGTTGTGATTGGTTACGATGAAGGATCCATTATGGTGAAACTTGGTCGGGAAGTGCCAGTTGCTAGCATGGATAACGCTGGAAAGATCATTTGGGCTAAGCATAATGAAATTCAAACTGTCAATATTAAAAGTGTTGGAGCGGATAGTGAGGTCAGAACTCTTAAAAATTTGGTCCATGAAAATGTAGACCTTTATGATCTCTGCTGTTCTGATGACATTTGCTTCACTGTTATCTCTTTTTCCCAAACATTTCGCTAGGTCACTGATGGGGAGAGATTGCCTTTAGCTGTTAAGGAATTGGGAACTTGTGACCTTTACCCTCAAGTAAGTTACTTCCTGCTTTATCAAAATTATCTGATGTTTTCTTGTTCATATATTTGTGTAGTTTGTATTTCTTATTGTATTATGATTTAGGAGTTGTGTGAAGGTTATTGATTAATGCATTTTGATTTTCTACAATCCATATCATGATCCTTAACCTCTTCTACTTGTATGATTGAAGCTAAGAGCTTCAGATCATGATCATCATTGATGTTGTCGATAAAGTTTTTGTGCATCAACTATTTTCTTAGAAGATATAAGTACAAAAACTAGTTTGTATCCAAGTTTAGTTTTTTGTTCATTTAACATAAATTTTGTTTAGAGAATGCAAACATTTACGCATCCTATTTATCTATTTTTTGTTGTTTTTCTTTTTTCTTTTTTCAGAGCTTAAAGCACAATCCTAACGGGAGGTTTGTTGTTGTCTGTGGAGATGGAGAGTATATAATATATACAGCTTTGGCATGGAGAAATAGGTCATTTGGTTCAGCTCTGGAAATTGTTTGGTCATCAGATGGAGAATATGCTGTTCGAGAGAGTACATCAAAGATTAAGTTATTTAGTAAAAATTTCCAGGTTTATATCATTCTTGCTTACAACTTCTTAAGATTTATTTTCTGTTGTAAAGGAACTATGGTAGAGTTTTGTCGCTGGAAATTTAATTACACTATATGAAATTTCTTCATTTAATGAAGTATGGTATTTATTCAAGTTAAGGAGAGAGAATTTTAAAGATGTATCTTGATTAATATCTCTGAGAAGAACTCCATTATGTTGCCGTACTGATTTAATTTTTAATTAGCAAGCGATTAAGGTAATCACTCTTTGAAATATAGGTGAAGTGATAAATTGACTCTTGTCAGGAAAAAAGAAGTGTCCGTCCTACTTTTTCAGCAGAACGAATTTGTGGAGGTACTTTATTGGCTATGTGCTCAAATGACTTTATATGTTTTTACGACTGGGCTGAGTGCAGATTAATCCGGCGGATAGATGTAAATGTGAAAGTGAGCACACAATGCCTTTAGTGGCTTCCAATATTTCCATTTTTAAGTTAATTTCTAAGTAACTTCTGATGATTTAATTCTCGTTACAAATTTCAGAATCTCTACTGGGCTGATAGCGGTGATTTAGTTGCAATTACTAGTGATACCACATTCTACATTCTAAAGTACAACGTAAGCAACCTTGTTGATCTAATTCCCTCTTGGAGTGATGTAATTTTATTTTATGATCATTGAAAGTATTTTTTTTGCACTTTTTGTGTTGATCAATAATTCAGTCAACCTTTTCTTTGTCAATTCCATGGTTGTCAGTTCCTTAATAAGGTTTTTCCTTAAAAAATGTCAATTCTGCAGCGTGATGTAGTGTCTTCGTATCTGGATAGTGGCCGAGCTGTTGATGAACAAGGTGTTGAGGATGCTTTTGAACTTTTGCATGAAACGAGTGAACGTGTGAGAACTGGTATTTGGGTTGGAGATTGTTTCATTTATAACAATTCCTCTTGGAGGCTCAATTACTGTGTTGGTGGCGAGGTATTGTACATGATTTTTGTTCTTTGTTGGGCAAAGTTATGTAATTATCATGGGATGTGGTACTGTATTAGCTACTTTGATATGTAAAATCATAATTTCAGGTAACTACAATGTTTCATTTGGACCGACCAATGTACTTACTGGGATATCTTGCTAGTCATAGTCGGGTGTATTTGATTGACAAAGAGTTCAAGTATGGATACTTGGTTTCTGCATTTGGAAATGATGGCTAATAGTGACAAACGGCTGTCTATCTTATGTTATTTCTTTTCTTTTCTCTACATTGCAGTGTTATGGGATACACGCTACTTCTTAGCTTGATTGAATACAAGACCCTTGTAATGCGGGGAGACTTGGAAAGAGCAAATGAAGTATTACCTTTAATCCCTAAGGAACATCATAATAGGTAACTATAATTTTTTAACTTCATGTAAAGTGCTCTATGAAGCTTTTCGGATTTCAAAAAATATATGAAAGTATCTCATAAAGTGGATGCTAATATCTAGTTTTCTACCATTGACTCATCAAACTAATGCTAAAATTTTAAGTTAACGAAAAGAGAACAAACGTTTTTACTTCTGTTCTAGTTTCATTGTGTACCGAGAAAACTCGTTTTAAACTTTTTGAAAGTGCTAAATCCAACTTTTATAATTGTAAATGTCAGTGTTTGATTAGATATTGATTAATGATGACCTGCTGAATTTTTTCAGAAAACCCCTGTATTTCTGTTTCAGAAGGTAATGAAAGTAATTCTTGGTTCCTATTTTCTGTCAGTGTCGCTCGTTTCTTGGAGTCACGAGGCATGGTAGAGGAAGCATTGGAAGTCGCAATAGATCCTGATTACAGATTTGAGCTAGCAATACAGCTCGGCAGGTTAGAGGTTGCAAAGGTACGCTTCACTTGAGCATACTGGCGAGGACCCTGTAAATAGTTGTGTGAGCCAGCCATAAGTTTTAGGTCATCTTTTTATGTTTAGTTCTTTTCTGTTTGTTTGTTACCTTATAAGTTTGTATTTGTTCAAAGTGTATCCGTGATTTTCTGCAGGAAATTGCCATAGAATTGCAGAGTGAAACTAAGTGGAAGCAGCTTGGAGAATTGGCTATGTCTACTGGCAAGGTGCTCTATACACATACTCAGTATATATTCTATTCCTACTGATTGTGATTTTGATATTGCATCATTCCTGACTATGGTTTTTACCTTGACTTACTTTCATGCAGTTAGAAATGGCGGAGGACTGTTTAAAGAATGCCATGGATTTGAGTGGTTTGTTACTGTTGTATTCTTCTCTAGGAGATGCTGAAGGGATATCAAAACTTGCATTGCTTGCTAAAGAGCAAGGCAGGAATAATGTTTCATTTTTGTGTTTTTTTATGTTGGGTAGATTGGAAGACTGTCTCCAGCTACTAGTGGAAAGGTAAAGCAGTTTCTCATCCACTTCAAGATTTCAAATGTAAATCAATTCAAGTTGGTTTGGATGCGTATAAATACATTTGGTTTTTGTAGCAACCGGATCCCTGAAGCTGCTTTGCTGGCACGATCTTATTTTCCAAGTAAGGTCTCAGAAATAGTCGCAATTTGGAGAAAAGATCTGAGTAAGGTAACTGGTAGTTCATACCATTCTTATGATTGATTCCATGCCAAATAATTTATAGTTCAATCAATGCTTTATTATACCTCCTGCACATTTTTCATTCATTTTTATGTTAAATAGTTTGATGTATCATTTAGTTTGGCCTCAAATGTGTATGAGTCATTGTGCATGTTTCGCATTCAACTCTATTGTTACATTGAGGGACTGTAATATATATGTAGGTAAACCCAAAAGCAGCTGAATCATTGGCTGATCCTGAAGAGTACCCTAATTTGTTCGATGATTGGCAAATAGCACTTTCTGTTGAATCTAGAGCTACAGGGTCCAGGTAGAGGATAGCATTTCCTATTTTGCCATAGATTAACATTTAATCCGTAAAATATTTCATAATTGTTTAATTGATTTATTCTGATGTTAGATTCTTATTATTATTTTTTCCTTGTTTTGTGGCGGCCACCTAGTACAAACCAGTTTTTCAATAGTATGAACACTGTTTTATGCTTCTATTATTTATGTTGTATGAGAAGCTTGTATTTGCTTTTATGTTGCAGGGGTATCTTTCCACCCGCCGAAGAATATGCTAATCAGCCCCCTAAGTTACACAGTACACTTGTAGATTCCTTTAGAAACTTGCAAGTGGATGATGATGGTGAGCTTCTCGAAAACGGAGATGCAAGTCATGAGGTACACACTCATACTAATTCCAGATTTATTAATAGAAAAGTTCTTTAAGTGGTATTTCCAGTGTTGGCGGAACTTGCATCGCTAGATGTGAATTCTTTGCAGTCATTTCTTGAAATGATTTGTGCTCAGCTATTACTGGATTGTCAACTTATTAAGTTATGCTATTTTTTCTTTGAAGAAACTGATTGCCAAGTGTACTCTAGAAGAAGCCTCTGTTTGTTTGATGTTTAAACTGAATGTTTGTATGGTGTTGAAGTATAATATTTTTTAATGGCAAAAACGAAACTAACGACATTCTATTATTGTTCAATGTGCTGGCTTTTTATCTTTTAGTTTTGCTTATCTTCAAAGTTTTACTGAACAGAATGGACATATATATGATGATGAAGACGAGAATGAAGAAGAGAGCCAAGAGGAGGCTGTAGTAGTAGATGCCGATTCAACAGACGGTGCAGTTTTTGTTAATGGTAACGAGGCTGAAGAAGAGTGGGGTACGAATAATGCAGGAACTTCATCAGCCTAAAAGCAATTGGTTGGGCGAGTTAGAAAATCCAATTTTTTTCTCTGGTGATCAGTTGATCTAAAATGCCATCTCTAACTCATCTTCATATTTTCTGCATTTTCTACCGCTTCTATTGCCAGATCACTACTGACTCAATTTTCAATACCGTTGTTCTCGTCCACTAAAATGGCTAGTCGATAGCACTTACCAATTGTTTGTCTTGAGATAGGTTACTTGCTTTATGACGTATTCTTCAGATATTTTCACACATGTTTCCTTTCCTTTTACAGTGTAATTTGGTAGGAAATACACTGTTATTTTGACTATGACATTTACCATTGTCAGGCACGTCAACTGTTGGAGATTGTGATGCATGTCAAATACCCATTACGTCATTTTATAAATTTGCAGTGTTTTTTTTTAAGTATTTACCATGTACAGACTCTTTTATTGACCTTCAATGATTTGGCTTTAAAGAACAAAGTCATATTGCTCTTTTAAGTCGCATTTATCTTAACTTAGGTTCATAGATTTTTTTTTATTTTTTTGTAATTTGTTGTTTGAACACAAAAAACAGAGCTTTCTTTGGTACATGTCTTGTTTTACCATTGTCTGCTGAAGTATGGTACTTCTTTATTCTGATTTTGTCTACCTCTCCTTATGACAGTACTTACACCTCGTCATTAAATCCACTACTCAAATACGGATTCAAGCTCCTGCTTCATCAATCTTCTAACTTAGGTGAGCAAAAGGATAATTGTTTACTGAAACTGATGTAAGTTTTTGCAGCGTAGCTATAATATTTAGCGAAAGAAGTGCTTTAATTAGTGTATTTGACTTAATTTTAACATTTGCACATTCGTTTACTTCGAATATGTAGTATTTTCTGCCTTCGGTTCCCATTCTTCAAGAAAGTAATCCATTCAATATGGAGCGTCGGTGTTTCCTCTCATTTGCAATGTGTTTTTTTTTTTTTGGCGCATAACAGCACTTGCAGGGGCCAGAAAGGGAAGCTTATCATAGGAACCAATTATCTCAATTGTAAAATGGAGCAGTTTATATACAAGGATTTCTGTTTCTGTCTCCAGTGGGCTATTCTTTTCGGCTTTCTTCTGTTACTCCACACAGTTTGTTGTGCCATTCTTAATGTAGACAGTTGATCTTATCGGTACTACAATTCTTCTTCAAAATTCATATAGATTTGTTTCGTTTTCAGAGCTTTCAATCTCCTTAAACGCTTCCAAGCATTCGGGGTGATGATTCTCCTTCGTGATATTTAATTTATTCTGTTAAAACTGCTGCCTTTGCCTGCTCCCAGTCAGGTCAATTAGAGGTACTGTTTTTGATTCATGAATGTGGCTGCCCATTGAACTATAAAAAAATGTCGCCACCAACATCACTTTTATATTTGTCGTTAAAAGCAATAATATCGTGCCGCGGCGATTTGCTTCAAATCTATTGCAGTTCTATAGTTTTAAAAAAATCACACGACAATTTGGATGTCCCGCCGCAGTATCATACTAAACTACCGATGTGTGCCAATAAATCGTCGCAGTGTGACAATATGACACCACAGCGGTTTATCCTCATACCGTGGCGGTTTCTTATGAAGCCGTTATTGTTCAAGGTGCCTCTTTCGCCTTGTACAAATACATAATACACTCCGCGTGAATTTTCAGATATTTTATCAGTGGTTAGCGAACTCTAAAGATTTTTGAGAGCTGAAATGAACTGCATTTTGGTAAAGTTGAAGAATTTGTTGAACACCAAATGACATCTTGGAGTGTTAAGGAATCTGTTATTAAACGTCAATTTGAAGTGGGGCCCACAGCCACATTTTTTGCCAATGAGGTATGTGGAATTGGAGATGAAGCTGCTATAGTGTTGCATTCTGTCTCGGCAACTCTACACGAGGAGGAAGAAGAGGAGCTCTGTTCAGTATGCGAATCCAGTAGTGACGAAGACATGGACATGCTCGAGAGTAGGCCTAGACGCCCACCACAAGCAAAATGCACCTTCGCTAGTATAAGGATTGACAAAAAGTATAGTTCACTGAATAAAATTAGAGAAGAAATTGTTGATCATGCCTTGAAGAATGGGTACAGGATAAAATTCACCCACAATGATGCGCATCGGTTGAGAGCTGCCTGCTAGGAAGGATGTGCGTGGCAGCTGCACGACTAAAAAATGCAAGGTGAAATGACGTTTCAAATAAAGTGCTACAACGACATTCACACTTGCTCGAGAAAGATGGAAAGCCGTCATGCCTCTGCCAAATGGGTGGCAACGCATTACTTGGATAGATTTAAAAGTCAGTTCGACTGAGACCTTTCTTCCATAATTGAGATAGTTATGAAGAACTTTAACGTCAACATCACACCCAACCTTGCTAGAAGGGCAAGAAATGTGGCAAAAAAAAATTAACGAAGGGGATGACAATGAGCAATACAAGCTCATATGGTCATATACCGAGGAGATTCATAGGTCTAATCTTGGAAGCTCGGTGCGCGTTAACCTAGAGATGAGTGCATTTAAAAGGATGTACATGTGTTTAATGCATGCAAGATGGCGCTGCAGAACTGTGGTAGACCGATTATTTGTTTGGATGGTTGCCACTTGAAGGGAGCGACTCTGGGCCAGCTGCTCACTGTTGTGACCATCAACGTGAACGATGGAATGTATCCGATTGCTATAGCAGTGGTTGAAGTAGAAAATAGGTCTTCTTGAAGCTAGTTCCTAGTATTGTTGCTCGACGATCTAAACACCCCGAGCAGCAATGAGTGGACAATTATTTCTGACCGATAAAAGATGCGATTGATTGCTTTTGCCTTCTATGTTTATGTTATGCGTTGTGTACCAATGTTTGACTCATACGATGAATCTTTGTGGGGGCTAGTGCCAGCTATTAGAGAGGTGACAGGGAAAGCGGACCATCAGTTTTTCATCCGACACCTGTATGAAAATTTTCAAAAATAATTTAAAGTAGGTTGTTTAAGGATGCAATGTGAGCCGTATCTAGAGCCACAACAGAGAGACACTTTGAGAGAGAGATGATGAAATTATTTTTGCTTGACCCGGCGGCCCACAACTATCTACGAGGAATAGATGCGAGATGCTGGGCCAAACATGTCTTCTGCTTCATCCCCAAATGCAACTTAAGCTTTAACAACCTCAGCGAGTCCTTCAACGCCTGCATCCTACCAGCCCAGGACAAACCGATTAAAAGTATGTTTGAGATCATACGAAAGGGCATCATAGGTAAGATCGTGAAAAAAATGAAAAGATGGCTCACTTGATGGACCATTTGTGTCCGCAAATCAACAATTGGCTCGCCAAACTACAACTTGCCAATCAAAATTGAAGCCGTCAGTGTTCTGGAGCTGCCTAGTTTGAGGTCAGCAACTGTAACGAACAGTACTCTGTTACTTTGGACAGACACACTTGTAGCTGTTACCGGTGGGAGTTGACAGGCATCCCGTGTGTCTATGTAGTTCTGTGCATTCAGTTCATGAGGAGATCTCCTGAGGAATTTGCGCATGCGTGCTATCATCGGGAAACATACATGGCGATGTACTCCCACTTTGTCCGCCCCGTCAATGGACAAATCATATGGCCTCTTGTGACACATCTTGATTCAATTATCCCACCGCCATTTAAAAGGCTTCCAAGAAGGCCACGAAAATATAGAATACAAGATGTAGACGAAGCCCCAAGCTGGACACTACTTCCTAGAAGACATATGAACATGACTTGTGGCTAGTGTGGGGCTGTGGGGCACAATTCCTGCACATGAGAAGGTGGAGGCGAGTCCAGTGCATGTGGCGACAACGGTGACAAAGGCAGAGGCAGAGGCGGTAGAGGAAGGTCGGAGGGCACATTTATGAGTTTTAGAGTCTCCAAGACAGTGCCTGATATAGTCCCTGAGATAGTTACCGAGACAGTTCCCGACATAGTTCTTGAGACACAGGAGCGCCTATTATCATGTTTACATTTTCAAGTGTTATTTGAACTATGCTAATTTCATTTGCAATGTGTTCTACAAGAGTATGATGCGCAAGGTCCACAAACACAAACATATACAAATGTGGACTTTAACCTTCCTTGATTACAGAAGACAACGCGACGTATTAGAGCTATTGTAGAACCTCTACTACTTAATGTAACATAACGTAATCCTCACCGTGTTTGTCGTCTCTTTTAACTACGGGAAGATGATCTCAGTGATGCTGTATTCATCATCGACCAGCTTTCCTGAGAGAATTGCGCTCATTTCCACATTTTTCAGAGTATTTTCATAAACATACGTCTTGAAAATATTCATCAGTTCACCTGGCTGCCAAAACAATTAACAAGAGACCGTAAGACTAATAAGGCATGAATAAGTGCAGACACACGTAAATAACTAAATCAAATACGTACCACGCGCACAAGTTTTAGTGGCGGAGGTTGCGATCTACCCGACGCCATGGTGATGCCTCTTGGTGCAATGGAGCTGCAAATTTTAGCCACGTTATTATGTCGCACACAAATAAAGTAAAAAATGGACTTTGTGTACAAAGTAAATAACTTACAAGCTGTTTGTGCCTTCCTTTGCTGAAGAGGACAATGGAGAAGCTACTATAGGGGCTGCTGGAGGGAGTGCTCGCTGCTCCATTCGCTGACATGCTGCCAACATCTCATGATAACCCTTCTCTGCTCAGTCTTCCATTTTTTGCATTTGGAGCAGCCCCATTTGACGTTGCTCCTCCATTTTTTTTTTAATTTGGAGCAACCCCATTTGAAGGTGTTCCTCCATCATGTCTATTCTGTTCAACGCCCTTTCATGGAGCTCCTCCATCCTGCGCATCTAGCTGAACAGCTTCTCAGGCATCAAAGTTAAATGAGATGTCTAAGGAGGGGGCGATGCTGGAGACTGTTCCTCCTAGGGGGTTGAAGGCTTAGCCACTGCACTTCGCTTCTTCGGTGTTTTGCATACCCATTCCCCTCCAACATTTTTGAGGCCCATTTTGTCCACATTCACTTTGTTGTAGACGTATGTGGTTGTCTCTTCGATTCTCGGCTCCTCCAAGATGGGTAACCCAAACTGCTCAACAATCCTCTAGATGAGCCAGTTGAATGGTAGACTCTTGGTCGGGTTGTTGAACACCTCGTGCATGTACCTTAGAATGACATATCTGATGTTTACTTTTTTCCTAGTGAACACATTCTCGAGCAAATAGAGATCCATGCAGCTAACATGGTCTTGATGTCCATCCCGAGACAAAATGGTGTACGTCGTGATGATGTGGATGACTCGAGCTATGACATTCAACTCCCTGCCATTTGGCTTCTTATACGCACCAATCTCGGGATCTTGGTGCAACAATTTAAGCATTGTCAACCCATCTCCTCCCTTAACAAAAGGTGGCTCCCCAGACATGTGATAATACTGATCGCTTGGCCCCTCCATCACACATCCAAGCATCACGTTTAGATCGTTGGGAGTCAGCTTCAACTTTCGTCCAAACATATAAGTGCGGATCTCTAATGGCTGCGTGGACACTTTCAAATTCGCATAAAACAACCTCACAATCCACTGACAATAACTTCCCCCCCCCTTTTAATGAAAGGTGGCTCCCGAGACACGTGGTAATACTGATCGCTTGGCCCCTCCATCACACATCCAAGCATCACGTTTAAATCGTTGGGAGTTAGCTTCAACTCTCGTCCAAACATATTAGTACAAACCTCTAATGGCTGCGTGGACACTTTCAAATTTACATAAAACAGCCTCACAATTCGCTCACAATAACTCTCCACTATAACGAAAAACGTGACAGCAGTGTTGGCGGCACCATTTTTTTATAGATCAGTGGTTAATTTGTTAGCAAAAAAAAATAATGGTTCATTTGTCACAAACAATAAAGAATTATGGTTGTTTTGTCATTTTCCCTAATGAATTTGTCCTGCTTGATTATTGCATATAATTTTTTTTTCTTTCTGCGAAGATGAAAAAAAGATGTATGCTTTTGATACCCATAATTTTAGTTTCAATTTGGTCCTTATAGTTTTACTTATTTCATTAAATTTCTTATAATTTCAATTTGGGAAAATGACAAATCAACCATCGTGGTTTGCAATCAATGACAAGTTAACCACTATGGTATATTTTTTAACAAGTTAACCACTGACGTATAGGAAAATGACAAATCCAACATCGCTGTCACGTTCCCCGTTAAAAATGAGACAGGCGCCGCGGCGGTTCGCAGACAAAACGTCGCGGCGCAGTGATTTTGAAGGCCAAAACAGCGGCGTTGTCCAGGGACGCCACAGCGACATCCCGGAAAACTACTGCAGCGTCCTAGAAAACCGCAGAGGCGTCCTGGGACAACGCTGCGGTTTGGGCTGTTAAAAATGTTTGATCACAAATTTGAGGGCTTAAACAATTGATTTTGGGACCGAGAGAAGCTGATGGTGGGGTTTACCCATAACAAGTTGTAGATTTCTGAGAGAGCTTCAGTTTGATACCTTGTTCAGCCAATTCCTACACCTGTAACCAAAATTATGGTCGTTTGAAGTTGAAGAGGTCAAAAACCTAAAAAAAAACATTGGATTCGAAAAACATATACATAAGAAATTTGAAGTAGCCATGAAACACTAAAAATCAAGAACTGCTGCAGACTTTGAAGTAGCCATGCATGAAAAACATATCGTTTTTTCATAGCTGCTGTAGACTTGGGACGCCACGGCGGTTTCCCAGGGACGCCGTCGTGGCGTTGTCCTAGGAGGCCGTTGCGGTGTCCCAGGACGCCGCGGCGGTTTCCCCAGGACGCTGACGTAGTTTCCTAGGACGCCGTCGCGGTGTCCCTAGACAACACCGCAATTTGCCCTGCAAAATCATTGCGCTGCGACGTTTTGTCTACGAACCACCTCGGCGTCTTGTCTCATTTTTACGGCAAACGTGACAGCAATGTTGGATTTGTCATTTTCCCATACGTCAGAGGTTAACTTGTTAAAAACTATACCATAGTGGTTGACTTGTCATTAATCGCAAACCACGATAGTTGATTTGTCATTTTTCTTTTCAATTTTATTTTTAAATGATCGTTTTATTCTATGATTAAATGTAATAGAAAGTTTCACGTTGCCCTATTTTTATCGGTACACGTCACTATTTAATTAAAATAACATTTTTAGTTGGATTCAAATTTAAAAAAAAAAAAACTCACCGGTTTAATATTTAGAATAAACAAACCGGTTTGAATGTCTCAACCCTTTATTTCTCCAACCCTCTCATTTCTCTCTCTCGCCCCGAGGCAAAGGCGGACCAAGGTGAGTCGCTGAGGAAAAAGAGAAGAGAAAAAGGAGAGACCGACCGAAAATAAAAAGAGAGTTGTTGATTTTTAAAAGATTAAACCGGTTTATTTTTCAGCGAACCGAACCAAACAAATTTAATTAATGACGTGGATGAAAGTATAGCCACGTGGAATTTTCTGTTAAAACTACGTGTCGCTCCACTGAAAATGTTCAGATGCTTATTTGCTGTGCGAACTAATCATCCTAGCGTAAAATAGAAACCGAGAGAGAAAACCCTCGTTTACCAAAACCCCGTCTCCAGAACCTGAATCGGTTCATTATACGGGCAAGATAAGGGCAATATTCTGAAGAACAAACGCGCCTCCTTTATCCTGATCTTTATCAATTCCCCTTTATCTTGCTCTGAACTTTGGTTAGTTTTAGCTGATTCTTTTTTGTTGTCTGATGATTTTCATTTCCATTTCTAATGGTTTGTGATGAAATACTGTTTTTTTCAATCTTGTGGTTGTTTATCTGGTGTTTTGGTTGTAATCATTGGTTGGTGATCGTGTTTAGATTTGTGCCGACAATTGTGTGATTTCTTGCTTACTTTTTTATTTGGTCACTATTTGAGTTAATCTGCTGAGAAATAAATTCGTTATAGCATCATTTGCTGTTTTGACGAATATGGCTTTAACATCTGGGTTTTTACTTTGATAGGTTCACTTGTTATTAATATTCGTAACTTGAAAATTTTTATGGTGTTAATTGGTAACTTCGCAGTTAAAATTTTTCGATTACGTAATTGAATGATGTTGATTGTTTACTGTTCCTATTTCACTTTTAATTTCTGAAACTTGTATAGGATGCAGATAAAAGTAATTATTTTCATATGTTATGGTGATTTGTTGATCAATATAGTAAGTTAAATGAATCTGAAAGCTGAATCATCTCTTGGTTATTGTTTGTATTGCCTTTTTGTATATATTTTTCCAGCTGCTTCACTTACCACAAGGAATGGTGAATCTTGCCCTTGTCTCCGATAATCACTGCCAAAATTAATCTGTTGATATATGTTTCTTGATTTCCCACCTTAAAAATTTTTAAATTCTGTTCATTCATTTAGTTCTTAAATGGGGGATGCCGAGAATGCTCTTCAGTCTTCAAAAAAGAGAGTAGCTGGAAGGGAACTGTCTCGAGACAACCCTGGTCTTGATGATGAGGAAGATACTCCTGAGCTAGAGACTGGAACCTTTAAGAGGGCCAGTGATGATGTTCTAGCAACTAGAAGAATTGTCAAAGTACGTCGTAATCAGACGACCACAACCCCTTCTTCCAATCCCTTTGCTGGAATACGCTTAGTTCCACACGGTGAATCTGGTGCAAGCATTGCTGCAGTTAAGACTGATGCACAATCTGTTGGGGGTGATGATGGAAATGATGTCACTTCCAAAGATACTGGAATGGATAAAAATGAGGATGAGAAGCAGCCAGAAATTGATGGGGCAGAAACGACTCCTGCTGCTGGTGAGGATATGAAAGAAGTGAGTGGCGATGTTGCCAGTGGGGCAAAAAAAGTTGAGAGTACATCTGAGACATCTAATGATCCACCTGCTGGAGGGGAAGAGACAGAAAACGAAACACCGGCTGGAGGAGATAAAACGGGGAATGAAAATAACAGAGAAGAAAAAACGGATAATGTAGAAGTAGAACTGAGAGAAGAAGGTACACCTTTTAGCTCATTCCAACAGCTATCATATAGCCAAAATGCCTTTACAGGTCTAGCTGGAACTGGATTTTCAACTTCTACATTTTCTTTTGGGTCTGTAGGCTCTACACCAACAAATGGGATCGGTTTGAATACTGGTTTGAATACTGGTTTCAGTTTCTCGAGTAATGGAAATTCTTCTCATTTTCGTACCCCAGGTACTTCAATTGTTTCTAAGAATGATGGTTTCCCATCAATGCAAGCGGTCACAGTGGAGAATGGTGAAGAAAATGAAAGAGTTGTTTTTAGTGCAGATTCAGTGCTGTTTGAATTTATTGATGGAGGTTGGAAAGAACGCGGAAAGGGAGAACTCAGGGTTAATGTTTCTTCAATCGAGACAGAAAAAGCTCGGCTTCTCATGAGAACTAGGGGAAACTACCGGTTAATATTGAATGCAAGCCTGTACCCTGACATGAAACTCACAAATATGGAAAAGAGAGGTATCACCTTTGCCTGCATGAACAGTGCAAGTGAAGGTAAAGATGGCCTTTCTACATTTGCGTTGAAGTTCAAAGATGGATCCGTAGTGGAGCAATTCAGAGCTTCAGTAACTACATATAAAGGAAAAGACCAAGCTCCTCCAGTCATGAGGACTCCTGAAAACTCTCCCAAAGCAGCAGACGATTGAAAGTTCCTTCCTCTTTTGATTCTTGAAGACGATCTTGGCTCTTGTCCTTTTTTCCATCGCTAGGTAAGTGAGTAGTTGTTCTCCTACGGCATGTCCTAAACCATGTTTCATAGAGAGTTATATGATAGTATGTATCTTGTTGTAGTTCAATTTGACCAGAACTTGTTTTTAGTCTTCCTGGGTAAACTGTGGATCAAGTCAAGACTGCATATTTTTTGGCCCCTAAAATACTGAAAATGAACCTTGGAATATAATCCAACCTTGTTGACAGTTTTCTGAGATCTTTGGTTTTTATTGGTAGAAGTTTTGTTTCCCTGAAGAACAGCAAAAGAAAAAGTTGAAACTGGTAGAAAATATCCATGGTATGCTCTTGTTGTGTACTTGGTAGATTTCATAGTCTTCGAAGAAATACTCTCCTTTGTCTACTTACTTGGAAAATCTTATTATGTTTGTTTTCTTTTTGTGTTTAATTTCAAGTTACCTCGTGTAGGCCTGAGCTCCAATGGTCTGCGCATTTTCATTTGAAATGAGAGTAAAGTCATTGAACTTTATTCTCATGTCCTGTTGTTCTTAATCCTGCCTTTGTTCATTAATGGATGCAATAGAAAAAATCAAGTACTTTTGTTGTTTGTGTGTTATTCCTGCGTTAATGCTCGAACTTTTCGTACCTTCGAGTGAATCGAATGTGGTATTAATTTTTTTGTGTTTGTTATTTTCAACGAGTCCGGATTTGGATCGATAAAAGAACACTTAGATTGGAATCCTTTAAGACGAATCTAGCTTTCTAACTGCAGATTTAGGGAAACAAGCTTGAATTTATTCAAATAAAGTTCATGTGCATACCCATTGTTGTTCTAAATCTCTTGTGCAAGTCTCTGAACACATTCCTCTCCCGAAAATCAAAACCCATGAAGAAAGTAAAAAACATGTATAAAATAGGTAATTGCGTCCACACGTCTTTTAGGACATTGTATACTATCACATAGTTCAATGCATTCTTACACCGTCTGATCAGAATCAGACGCACAACCGAAGAACGTCCTAGGCATGTCGGCCCCATGTTGCCATCGGCCGGTCCCCAAATCATAAACGAATACTGACTCGGTCCCACCCACCAATCACTGCCAATTCCGATCCGACTCTCACTAATTGACAGAATATGGGAAAACCGCTAGAGAACCTTGCAGTCAGCGGCAGTTCTGATCAGCTACCTGTGATGAAGTAAGTCTTACATGGAGAAAGAACTCACTTTGCAGGAAAAGAAGTCTTTTGATGGTGTGTCATGTAAAAGAAGAAACTCAACAAAATATGTCATATTTAGACAATGGTTGCAGCCATCACATGTGTGGGGATAAGATGACATATTCAGACTGGATGAATCTTTTCGCAACACTGTGAAGTTTGGAGATAATTGTTAGGTACCTGCAAAATGAAGAAAGAGAAGAGAAAAGAAAAAGGAAACTTAGAAGAAGAAGAAGCTTTTTATTTTTTTATTGAAATTCCTCTTTTTTCCTTTCTTTTTATTTCTACCTTTTATACACTCGTATGCAGTTATCACTTACATATATTCCCTACAACTGCATTCAGTTACAATTACTCAATAAAATCTTTTAGCGAAGTAGCTTCTTTTTGTTTCTTCTATACTTTCCAGCTTCTCATGTCAAAACATTGCCTCTCTCGAGAAGAACAACCTTGTGCTTGAGGTTGAAATTTGGGTAGCTATAACGAAAATCATCAACAATTTTCCAAGAAGTTTCCTTCAATGGCAGGCCCGACTGTTGTACCAGAATTTGCAACTTAGAGTCATTATCAATTTTAACCCATCTAGAGTTCAAAACTGCTAAAGGCTGTAATAATGGATGATTATCCACAAACTCTTCTGGCAGTGGAGAAAAATGAATTGATGAATCCTCTTTGAAAGGTTTAAGCAAAGAAACATGAAATACGCAATGAATTTTTGCATGCTCAGGAAGTAGTAATTAATATGCCACCATACCAATACGATCTACAACTTTGAAATGGCCATAAAATCGCTTGCTTAGTTTTGAATAAGGCTGACATTTCACAAAAGACTTTTTATAAGGGTGCAGCTTGACCAATTCAAGATCACCGATCACAAATTCTCGATCACTTTTGTTTTTATCAGCAAAGTTTTCATACGGTTACGAGTTCTTTGCTAATTTTCCGTTAATTGATGTAGAATAACTTGACGTTGTTGTAATTGGAAATCCATTACTTCAATTGGAGAAGAATTTGTAGAATAAGTGAGCAATGATGGAGGTGCTCGACCATATACAGCATCAAAAGGAGTCATAGCAATCAAAGTATTATAAGAATATTCTGTCCATGACAAAAAAAAATTCCCATAAATTTGGTTTCTCCATAGTAAAACATCTCAAATACTGCTCCAAAGTTATATTAGTAACTTCTGATTGTCCATCCGTTTGTGGATGATATAAGAACTACTGTATAAGAGCGTTGTGCCACTCAAACGCATTAATTCCTTCCAAAAACTGCTCAAAAAAATCTAATCATGATCACTCACGATCGTTTTCGGCATACCATGTAATTTGCAAACATTCTTAGTAAACACTTCTACTACATTTGCTACCGTATAATGTGAAGGTAATGAAATGAAATGGGCAAGCTTGGATAATCTATCGACAACCACCAGAATAACAGTATACCCATTTGACAGAGGAAGCCCACAAATAAAATCCATTGAAAAATCCTCACAAATATTGGCAGAAATTTGTAATGGTTGTAATAAGCCGGTTTCTGAGTTTCCTACTTAGTTTGTTGGCAAACCAAACACGTTTGTACAAAATGTTGTGCATCTTTTTTTAAGCTCGACCAATCAAATTGAGAATTTAATCTCTTAATTGTACGAAGAATACCTGGATGCCCACCAGTTGGAGAATCATAAAGTTCTCTAATGAGATCAATCCGATAAACAGAACTGTTACTCAAAATGATCCTTCCATCACGTAGGATCAACCCGCCATGTAATTGATAATTCTAGTAATTGGCAGGCTGTTGCTCAATTTTATTTCGTAAATCTTGTAAATCTGCAAGGCAACTAGTTTCTTCACACAATTTATCCAATTTTGGATAATACAAAGTTGTTAGAGCTAAGCAAGAATTATTAATTTCAAAACCATTATCATGAATTCTGGAAAGTGCATAAGCAACAATGTTGTTTTTACTAGGATTATAAACGATTTCAAAATCATACCCAAGTAATTTTACCAAAAAAGTTTGTTGTTCAGGTGTCTGTATTACCTGAGTCATTAGTTCTTTGATGCTCTTCTGCTCAGTCTTAATTGTAAAACAATTACCAAGAAGATATTGACGTCATTTCTTTACAGCTTCTATAATGGCATACATCTCCCTCAAATATGTGCTGCTATGTTGCATTTTAGCTGAAAGCTTCTTACTGAAAAAGGTAATTGGATGCTTATCTTGAATTAAAACACCATCAATACCCACCTCGCTTGCATCCGTTTCTACTATAAAGGGCTTTGAAAAATTCGGTAAGACTAAGATTGGTGCAGAAACTATAGCCACTTTTAATTTTTTGAATGCACTTTCAACTTCAAAATTCCACTTAAAGGAATCTTTATGTAATAGCGTTGTCAAAGGACTAGCAATTGTTGCATAATGTTGAATGAATCTTCGGTAATACCTTGTTAATCCCAGAAAGCCACGTAACTGCTTTAGCGTAATCGGAACAGGTCAATTAAGAAAGGCTGAGACTTTCCTACATTTATGAGATACTCCAGCTGCACTTACTACATGGCCAAGATATTCAACAGTACTTTGCCCAAAGCTGCATTTATTCAACTTTGCAAATAGATTGTTCATGTAAAGACAATCTAAAACCTGTTGCAAATGTGATTGATGTACCTGTCTTGAATTGCTGTAGATCAAAATATCATCGAAAAAAATAATGACAAATTTTCTCAGGAATGTCTTTAAAACCTCTTTCATAATGGCTTGAAATGTTACTGGGGCGTTAGTAAGCCCAAATGGCATAACCAGAAACTCATAATGGCCCTCATGAGTTCTAAATGCAGTCTTTGAAATATCCTCGGAGTGCATGCGAATTTGATGATATCCAGCCCAAAGGTCAATTTTGTTAAAAACTATCGCACCATTCAATTCATCTAATAATTCATCCATTGTAGAGATTGGAAATCTGTCCAATATAGTAAGGTTGTAGAGGACTTTGTAGTCAATACAAAATCGCCAAGTTCCATCACGTTTCTTGACTAGCAGTACTGGTGAGGAAAAAGGACTTCTACTTGGTCTGATTTGTTAGCCTTTTTGTTATGCTTAGTTTTGTTTTGATGATGACCAAATGGTTCAATTTAATAAAAATAATAATTTGGTTAGTTGTATTTTTATTAATAATGTTTTCAATGTTTTATTCAATATATTTATACTCAAATCTATCAATAATACCCATATTGAGGGTATTAAAATGTGCTAACATATTTATTTGAGTCCATGTAGTGTAGCATATCATTTTGGGACTCAGTTTAGTTCAGGGTTTGTTTTGGAGTGAAGCGCGGATGATGGTCGCGGACGTGAAATGGCGTTCGCAACCCTTCAGAAGTGCGGACTTGAAGCGAAGAAGAGGACGATGGTTTGGCATCCCCAACAAATCTGTGAGGACGCAGCGGACTCTGCGGACGCAAGAATTGGCGTCCGATTTGCCTCTGTCCAATTCAATGAGAAAAGCGGACGATGCGGACGCAAGAATTGACGTTCGATTTGAATCTGTTCTGTTCTATGGAAGACGTGGACGAAGTATGCGGACGCTGCAGACGATGAGAATGGCGTCCGCAAATGCCCAGATTTCTACACAACGGCTATATTTTCAACGGAAAAATTCCAACGGTCATGCGGACGATAGATGCGGACGCTGAGGACGTCTGGAAGTGCATTGTTTATAAATATGAGAACACTTCAAGCTCTCAACAACGAACAGGGAATCGTGGCGAAACCTGTCGAATTTAATACGCGATTCTAATCACTGTGAGCTATTGTTGTATATCCAATTTTTCCCACACTTAAACTTGCGAGTTAATTTGGGAGAACTTGGATTAGCTAGATTTGAGCTTTAAATTTCCAAGTTTAATATTGTGCTTGATTGTAAAGGGTGATTCCCTAAGAATTCATCATACTAGGGTGACGCCCCGCAATAGTCAAATTTAGGGTGATGACTCGTAAGAGTCTAAGGTTGACGATCTTATAATTAGTCAAGGGTGACTCCCCGTTTAATAGTCAATTTGTAAACAGTTTTATTGGCACCCGAAAGCCAATTACTTAGTGTATCTCCAAGTAAACCTTGGAGCACAGACGTAGGCGAGTTTGCCAAACCGCGTAAACAAATATTGTGTGCACTTTCTTTATCTCTTACTCTTTAGTTTATGCATTTAATGTGATTGCATATTTAATCGTATTCGATAAATCATTTAGGAATTTAGAGAATTTAAATATCGCACGAAAATATTAAAAACGCTATATTCACCCCCCCTCTATAGGCATATATCGATCCTACAATTGGTATCAGAGAGAGTATTTAAATTTTTGTATGATATTTTGTTGATTGTGCACATTACTAATATTTGTTGAGTTGCATCTCGTGAAAAATTTTCTTATTGAATTTTTTGTTGAAATTTATTGAGAATAACCTTGATCAATTCTAGTGTTTATAATTGATTATGGATTTCGATAGAATTGTTGAAAGTCAATGTACATCTATACCTCCACAGTTTGATAGTAGTAATTATCTTTATTGGAAGTGTAGAATGAAAATATTTATACAATCTATTGATTTCTTTTTATAGAAAATCATTGAACAAGGGATTAATGTTCCTAGACCATCATGTGAATTCAATGATGTAGATAAATAGAATTGGAATTTAAATGCTAAAGCAATGAATATCTTATATAGTGCCTTAAGTAAAAATGAATTTGATAGAGTTCAATCATGTATTAGTGCTTATGATATTTGGAAATCTCTTGAGCTAACACAACACATGTAAGCACAAACCAAAAGATTGAAAGTGGAGAAAACTCATCCTCCGAAAAAGAGGAGAAAGAGGCCAACGTATGCTTCATGGCCAAAAGTATTGAGGTATATGACTACTATGGCAATTCGGATTCTAATGATGATGATGATGATGATGATGGTGATTTATTTAATGAATTGCTAGATAGTTTTAATAAGCTCAAGGATAAATATAAAGTGTTGAAAAATGAGAAAAATGATTTGATCAAAAAGCATGCTATTTTGAATAAATCTCTTAATGATCAAATTGTAGAATTAAAGATTGATTGAAAATTCTAATGCTTCTCTTAAAACTCTTGAGCATAAATGTAGCAATTTGAGTTTATTGAATAATGGTTTAAAGTCTACTATCAACTCACACGAAAATGATATTAGTGCATTAAATGCTAAGAATTGTGAGTTGACTACTACTATTAAATCTCATGAGCATAAAATTTGTGATTTGAAATTGTTGAATGATGAATTAAATATTTATATCAAATCACATGAAGATGAAATTAGCTCATTGAATGTTAAATCTAAATCTATTATAGATGCTAATATTAAAATTAAATTTCTTGAAATTAATGTTTGTGAATTGAAAGTCAAGAATGATGATTTGAACTCTATAGTGCTTAAATTCACAAATGGGAGCAAAAATTTAAATATGCTCTTGAATTCGCAAAGGGTTACATTTGATAAAGCCAGAATTGGCTATGAACCCTTTGCAAAGAAAAAGAGTTACACTAATCTATTTGTTAGTTCAACTATTTGTAATTCTTGCAATTGTGTTGGACATAAATCTTTTTGTTGTCCTTTAAAATTGAATGATAAATTGAAATCAAATTATGGATCTAAATTTTCCTATCCATTGAATTTGAATCCTAAATTTAAATCAAATGCTAATTCAAAATTTGTTTATCCTTTGGATGCAAAGTCTAATTTAAATTCTAAATTCAAGTTAAATTCTAAATTTGTATGGGTTCCTAAAGGAACCAAACCTATAACTAAAGGACACAAAATGGTTTGGGTACCAAAAATTGCAAATTGATTGTGTTGTAGGTTGGAGATTCTTCTAAGAAGCTTGAAAGGGGATTGGATACTTGAATATCCAATACAAAAAGGGGAGAAGCTTCAAATGATGCCTCCAATGCTTTATAAATGGAAATAAACTTGGTGGAGGTACACAATTTCCTTTTAAATGATTTAATTTGATAATTGTTCTATTCTTGATTTGGGATTGAAAGTGTTTTAACTTTGATAAGTACATAATCGTCTTGGATTAATTGTTAGCTTTAATCTTTTTGTATATATAGGTTGAAATATATTTTATTCATTCAATTAGTATTTTGATGAATGATTCCAACAATTGGATTCTAAATTATATATCTTTGAAAGAGTGTTGGATGTTTAATTTTGTTGATTTAGGATTGCATTGAGAATTGATTAAATCATTGACTTGTTTCAAAATTGTTACATTTCAACTTTGATAATTATGCTTCCGCTATGCCTATAAATTGTGTTTATCATCAAATGAAAAAGAAACTTGTCTATCTTCAATTGATATTTTTGAGTTTGAAAATTGTATTCCAACAAGTGAATTTCTATTTTTTTTTACTTGTGTATTTCTCTCTTGAACTAAAAATTAACTATTGATATAGGGAGAGAAAAATACAAATATTTTAATTTTGCTAAGTTAGCTTCCACTCTTGGTTTAAACTTTGAAAATCTCAATAGATTTTATTTTAATCATTGATTTAAAGGGAAAAATTAAATTTGTTTGGGTTTCAATTTGAATTAAAATGAATAGATTAGATTTGAAAAGTGGTTTAATTTGACTTTTTATTTCTTATTAAAATTGAATTGACTAGAATTCTTCAATACATAGCTTTGAACTTATTTTCATTTTTTTTTCTTGAGTTTGGAATGGAAGATATTGCTAGTGTGCTTGTAGGTTGAAATTTGTATTTTACAATTGGTATCTCTAAGTTAAATTTTGCATAATTTTTTTTTGAATTATTTGTTGTTGCTTGAGATTTGGCCTCTAACAATTAGCTTTCTAGTTTTATATATTTAATTGTTGGATATTAATTTTGATTTGTTGCTCTTCCCTTTTTGGATTGATTTTGCTATAGATAAAAAGGGGAAGACATAAATTGTTTAGTCAAATGTTCCATTCTTGAAAATTTAGAACACTCCCTTGAATTGATTTTGTTTTTTTTAAAGGGAGAGATCATTGCTATGGAGTAAATTATTTTTCCTTTTCAAAAATTTGTCGTGGACTTCTCGTTTTGATTGAATTTGCCTATTCATAATGATAAATGGAAGAAAATAAAATTGCTAAGAATTGTTTTTAAACTATTGACTTGTTGTAAAGTAGGTTAAGTTTTTTGTAGCTTTTGATAAATATGTTTTCGCTTGTAGGGTACACTTTGATAACTCTTCTTTGCATCTAACTTGATTAATGTAAAGAAGGAGAGATTTGAATTGGTTTGACATTGAGAGTTTTGAGGAAGAAATTCTTATTGTTTTGTTTGATAACTTTGTTTCCCCAAATGTTTTTAGTTTTGAGATCTATAAAGGGGAAGAAGTTTTGTAGATGTTTTTTAAATTGATATCAATATTCTCCATTAAGTTGAAATCACACAATTGATATCAATAATTGTTTTGTTTTAAACTTCTATAATTGATATCTATCTTGGATTTCTATCCCCAATGTTTTGATTGTATGCGATGATTTAGGGGGAGAGAAATGATTCTCAACTTGAATATCTTTGAAAGATAAATTATATCAATTAGTATTTTTAAAAATTGGATTTCATTTCTTCAATTGGTATCTTCAATTTTTCTATGCTTTGAAATTTTAAATTGGTATCATTCTTTGTTTTTATAATTGAATTTCAACAATTGAAATCTTTGAACTTAATCTTTAATTGGTATCATATATGAAATTATTTTTGTTTTGGTATCATTGGACTTAATTTTTAATTGGTATCAAGGAAATCATATTTTCTCTACAATTGGTATAATATTCTTTGGATTTTCATTTGGTATCATATTTAAATTCCTCAAACTACTTGGTTATGTGCAAAATGATAGAGGGAGTAAAATTTTGTTTGTGCTTACAAAATGTGAATTCATCCATAGATTGTTTTTCAATTGATATATTTCTAATTAAACTTGGATGGTTCTCTTGAGTTTTTGGATTCTCTCATATTTGATAATTAATAAATTTATAAGGGGAGAAATTTATGAAGTTATTTTATTATTGCTCTAAGGGGGAGAGCAAATAGTTTAAATGTGTGATATATCCCCATTAGGAGGTTTTGTGATAAACATATGGGAAGAGATACTTGAATCGAGTTTGATTTTACACATTGGTATCTCTCTTAGAAATTCATTTTTGAACTTACAATTGATATCATACTTAGCACAAATGATTTGATTTTAACTTTGGATATACAATTGATATAAATCTTTGAAAAACTTGTTTGGCTTAAAATTGTGAATTATCAATTGGTATCCTTTGTTAATTTTTTAATTCTTAAATTGGTATCACTTGTTAGAATGTGAACATGTGTTTACAATTCTTGAACTTAAATGGATTCTCGTTCCTACATTTAGTATCTAATTCTTGAATCCCATTTTTTTATATGATTTGAACTTAAATGCAAAATACCCTCATATATGTTTAGGCTTAATGAGCAAAAAGAGGGAAAATATTTTTGATTGAATATTTCTTGTGGTGATTTTTCAATTGGTATCATACTATACACCACAAATTGAATTGGAATGCTAAGTCCCTCCAATAAATAGTGTATACTTAATGGAAAAACCGGGGAGACTACTTTGTTAAAATAGAATTGTAATTGTGGTTGCTTAGATTGATATCTTATCTTTTACCACTCATTGAACTTTAATGTCTATATTCCCTCAAATAAATTTCTTTGCTTAATAGAAAAGAGGGAGAATATTTTTGTTAAATCTTTGTGATTGTGGTTATTTACAATTGGTATTTTTCTTTTAACCACAAATTGAAATTGAATCTATATTTCCCTCCATGGTTTGCTTCTTGGATAGATTTCTTAATTGAGGGGGAGATTTTGTCTTGAAGAATATTTTTGAATGTTAGACATCTTTGTGATTGTGATTCTTTACAATTTGATATCTCTTTTTAACCACAATTTAGAATTGAATATTAATGCTTGATTCTCATCCTTGTTTGATATGTGGATAGATTCTTTGATTAAGGGGGAGAAATTTATTTTTGGTAGAATTAATTGTTGAAACTATTGTTGAGATTGTCTTTGGATTCTAATACATATTCCCTAAATTTATTCATGTTGTTAATGTTTAAGGGGGAGAATTTCTTCAATGAATCTTTTGATAATCTTATTTAGATAATATTTCTTGATTGTGTTTGGACTCCCATCCCCTAGCATTTCTTTTTGATTATGACAAAAAGGGGGAGAAAAGTATAAGTTGTAATATATTTTAGAGGAAGTTGAATAGCATGGAATAACATGTTGCATGAATTAATTGGTTGATAAATTGCATAACTTAATTGGATAAATCTAATATGCAATATTTGATGCACATGCTTAGATTTTAGTATAACCAGCTTATAGGATTTTGTCATCATAAAAAAGGGGGAGATTGTTAGCCTTTTTGTTAGGCTTAGTTTTATTTTGATGATGACCAAATGGTTTAATTTAATGAAAATAATAAGTTGGTTAATTGTGTTTTTATTGATAATGTTTTCAATGTTTTATTCAATATATTTATACTAAAATCTATCAATAATATCCATATTGAGGGTATTAAAATGTGCTAACATATTTATTTGAGTCCATGTAGTGTAGCATATCATTTTGGGACTCAATTTAGTTCAGGGTTTGTTTTGGAGTGAAGCGCGGACGATGGTCGTGGACGACGCAGACGTGAAATGGCGTCCGCAACCCTTCAGAAGTGCCGACTTGAAGCGAAGAAGAGGACGATGGTTTTGCGTCCCCAACAAATCTGTGAGGACGCGGACGCGGACGCAGCGGACTCTGCAGACGCAAGAATTGGATTCCGATTTGCCTCTGTCCAATTCAGTGAGAAAAGCGGACTATGCGGACGCAAGAATTGGCGTCCGATTTGGAATCTGTTCTGTTCTATGGAACACGCGGACGATGTATGCGGATGCTGCGGACGATAAGAATGGCGTCCGCAAATGCCCAGATTTCTGCACAATGGCTATATTTTCAACGAAAAAATTCCAACGGTCATGCGGACGCTGAGGACGTCCGGAAGTGCAGTGTTTATAAATATGAGAACACTCCAAGCTCTCAACAACGAATCGGGAATCGTGGCGAAGCCCTGCCGAATTTAATACGCGATTCTAATAACTGTGAGCTATTGTTGTATATCCAATTCTCCCTACACTTAAACTTGCGAGTTAATTTGGGAGAACTTGGATTAGCTAGATTTGAGCTTTAAATTTCCAAGTTTAATATTGTGCTTAATTGTAAAGAATGATTCCCTAAGAATTCATCATACTAGGGTGACTCCCCGCAATAGTCAAATTTAGGGTGACGATTCGTAAGAGTCTAAGGTTGACGACCTTATAATTAGTAGTCAAGGGTGACTCCCCGTTTAATAGTCAATTTGTAAATGGTTTTATTAACACCCGAAAGCCAATTACTTAGTGTATCTCCAAGTGAACCTTGGAGCGCGGACGTGGGTGAGTTTGCCGAACCGCGTAAACAAATATTGTGTGCACTTTCTTTATCCCTTACTCTTTAGTTTATGCATTTAATGTGATTGCATATTTAATCGTATTCGATAAATCACTTAGGGATTTAGAGAATTTAAATATCGCACGAAAATATTAGAAACGCTATATTCACCCCCTCTCTATAGGCGTATATCGATCCTACATGATTACCCCTACTTGAATCATTTCAATGACTAATGTCTCAATTTCTGTCTTGTGAAAATGAGGATATCTATATGCTTTTACGTTCACGTAAGTGGAATCAGGTTGTAGATGTATTTGGTGGTTAATAACTCTATCAGGAGGCAATTCCTGAGGAACTTGAAACACCTTTTGATACATATTAATAATTTCCAGCATAACATCATGTATCTGCTTTACTTCATCTTTAGGAAGCGATAGTATTGAATTTAAACAAAAATATTGGAACACAACATCTGCTTTTTGCATTTTATGAAACTGATGTAATTGGACATGTGATGGAATATGCTAATTTTCACCCTTCAATGTCACCAATTCATTTTGCCAATTAAACGGCATTATTGAAGCTTTATAGTCTGTCAAAACTGGTCCCACCAATTCTAACCACTGAACTCCCAACACAATATCGATGCCATGCATTGGCAACACAAAAAGTCATCAGAAAAATCTGATTTTGAATATGCATTTCCAGCTGAGGACACAAACCTGTGCATGCTATGATGCTAATTCATGACCACTTCCAACTAGAACCTTGAAATGTTTAGAGGGTTGTACTGTCAAATTCAACTGTTGAACCAATCAATTTTGAATAAAATTATTCGAAGATCCACCGTCCACCAAAATTTAAACCTTTTTACCCGCAATTGAGCCAATAAATCGAATAGTTCTAGGAGATTGTTGTCCCTCAAAGGCATGTAAAATTATAGCTGGTATTGCATTCAGTTCTTCAACATAATTTTCCTTCTCAAATAGAGTAACCATAGTTGTTGAATCAGGACAATTTAGGTCATCTTCCTCTAACATCAAAACAAACAATTTCAATTTACATTTATAGTTTTTATTGAATTTCTCATCACAGTTATAGTAGAGCCCTTTTTCTCTTTGTTGCATCATTTCTTCTGCAGATAACTCTTAACCGGAATGTTAGAGGACTTGACTGACAATAATGGAGGTTTTTGTTGTAAGGATGGAATTAGAAGTAAAGGTTGTGTTGGGTTAACAACCCGTAGTGGTTGATGATACTAAGTTTTTGGGACACTATATCTCAAACCTTGATCACTCAATTTATCTTCCATTAGTTTGGCATGATCAATTGCATGTTTGAGAGATTGAGGCTTTAATGCATGTACCTCATGTCGAATGTTGGCTCTTAAACCGGATTCAAAACAACTTTGAAGAAAAGAAAGTGATACCCCTACTATTTGATTCATCAATACTTCAAAGCGATTCTGAAAATCGATAATAGTAGTTAATTTTGATAACTCACCTTGGAAATCTCAATATTCCGATGGTCCAAAGCGAACCAATAATGACTGTAAAAATTCCCGCCAAGTGGATATCATTCTATTCTGATAAATCCACTAAAAGCACTATAGGGTAGCTCCATCAAGATGGAACGAAGCGAAAGAACCCCTCTGACACACAACATAGAAAGACGGTAGTTTGTAGATGGTAACGTTTCATGAATTCAAAGGAAAAAGGTGTCCACAATGCGAAGACCAAGTGGCGACACCATCTGTAAAATCAAGTAACGAATAAGATTGTCAGCGACTGATTACTCAGCAACTATCAACCCGTTAGATCCAAATTGACAAGGATTGCTAGTGAGCGTAGCTCTACGACGACACAATTGTCCTTCAAATGAAAAAGTTACTAGGTGAGTAAAAATCAGTGACTAACAATTTTTCATCCATGTGACAAAATACCCTGGACAAGTTTAGGGATTCGAAACCCAAATGCCCTATCACCCATTTTTGTAAATATGCACACAAGCAATCTTCAAGCAATATAAGATGCACGGAGATAGCCTCCTAATGCTTGAATACCAAGTTCACCCAAAGCATCAAAAGCGGATTCAAGTCACGACCTGGAGGCGGGCCTGATAGAAATGTCAGGCCAAACGACCTAATCTTTGAAGAGGACTCGATCGCCTAGCCCAAGGCCAGTTGAAATTTGTGGAAGACTTGTATAAATTTCCAGTTGTAATCACTTGTGATGGGCCACGATCCATATAGAAATCGCAAGAGTTAGTAGTACGGTGATATAAATTTAAGTCCAAACTAAACTGTGCATCTATGTCCATACATCCAGAAACATAACCAAAATAATATTACAGAAGCCAACAATCCTTACTAGAGGAAAATATAGCTAAACAGAAAGAAAATAGTCAAGAGAACTCCTCGAATCGAATGCCCACGTCCTAAGCAATCTTGTCCTTACATGGAGGGGAGAGGTCGCTGGGGTGAGTGACTAACTCAATAGGAAACTTATAGTAACTACGATGCGCGTGTAAAACTTGTTTGACCTCTTTTGATCAAAAATCATGATTTAAGGAGTTATGCATGTTTGTCAAAACATTTAAAAAATTGTTTCCATCCTTTTAAGGAAAAATCAGCCTCGAAGAGCTCCAATGAGACATTGAAGAAAATGTGGTTGTATACATAGACAACTATACTCAAAATACTCTCGTCGATTATACACAGAAAGTCATCATTAGTGAAAATGGAGGGTCACTCAAGGACTCCCCTGGTCAAACACACATAAAGGCAGCCACCATCTCGGGAAATACCTCATGAGTCCAAAAGAAAGCTATGGCGGTTCGTAGACTTGGCTCATCACCCCGGGTTTGACGACGAGCTAGGCTCAGCGCCGACACTACTTGTATTATCACCCGACTTTAATGACGAGCTAAGCTCAATGCCGACAAACTAGTAACATAGAACACCCTGATCAGGTTCTGGGAGTCGAAACCCAATGGACGGGTCATCACTGCCCTGTACCCATCTTTTCACACAACGTGCAAACAAACATCTCCATGTAGCAGGAGACGTATTGGGGATAGCCTCGTGATACTTGGGCACTGAGACCGTCCAAAGTATCAGGAGGATTCATCGCCCCCAAATCAAAAATCACAACACACCATGAAAACATCATGCACGAAAGTAAACATGTAAAAATCTCGTACATGTGTATTATAAGCTCGAATCTGAAGCCAAAAATTTCCAGAAATTAAACACTAAATCAGAGACAAAAAACTTACTGATTCACGAACCGCCTTCACGAAAGTCGTTTGCCTTGACGTTGCGAATTTTTTCCCTCAGTTAGATTTGTCGGAAGATCGATTCTCCTTCGTCGTCCTCTCTCACGGTCGCAGCGTTCATGGGAGAAGAAGAAGCAACCCTACTTCTTCTTCTTCTTTTTAATTCATTTTCTTTATTTTAATTAATTAATTTAATAATAATAAATATATAAATATATTTTACACATTCAACAAATCTAATCCACCCCATCTCGAATCTCGATTTCTTTTCAAACACTTACCGACAACATTTATTTAACAAAAATAATTTATCAAATTTATTTGTTCAATTAATTTACCGCTTGATTTTACTGGTTTTAACCATTTGACCAAAAATTCACACGTGGTCGCCAAGCAACAAATCGAGTCAACTTTTCAACGCCATGATTGATTGTTACGTGAAAAATTTACACGTGAAATTTATTATTAAAATTTTTACGGGTTTTATAATTCATCCTCACGAGTGTTACACATAGCAGAAAAATTAAAATACCATGTACAATAAGTTAACAATGAGAAAACATACATACATAGACATAAAATCAGACGTGTTATCGAACAATCCTGTCGGATTTTTATATGTGGCAACCCACAAAATACGTTTCAAAACCATGTCATGCAATGTAGTACATAAACTATAAAAATCTCTACCTCGATGAAAGCAGAAATCTAACCGATCAGCCACACGCGCCATCATACACAGACACCAAAACCAAGAGCACCATCAAAAACTAAATTAAACTAAACTTAGTAGAGAGACTTGACAAAGAAAAAGTTAATTCTTGTTACATTGGAGAGCAACCAATCACACGATGATACGAACCATTCTTCGTCATTCCTAAGTGCATCCACGTGATGGTCTTTGTGATGACGACTCGACTTTACCGTTGATGAAGGTAGTAAGTGATGGTTAATAAGGTCATTATGCTGATTGGGTGAAGCTGTGTTCTTTTGTATGAATGATATATATATTCATGCAGTGGTTATGAGAAAGTGTGTGAGAAATCTTTTACTCTATTTGATGGACAAAGAACAGAGGCAAACAGAGACCTACTGTTCAAATGGGAGAAGACAGAATGTGGAGATATGTTTCTCATTCTAATTCTCTCATCTGTAAGATTGTGTTCTCATTCTTTGTTGATTGTAAGTCATTTGTAAATGTAACCTTGAGGTGATCAATACAAAAGAAGCTTGATGTTTTTCATCTGTAGATGTAGGACGATATTGTTCGAACCAAGTAAATGTATTGTTTTTGTTCTTCTATCTTCTGTGATTTTATGTTTCTGAAGATTAACACTACAGTCTCTCCATATATCAATTTGGTTGAGCTTCCCTTGGGTTTCTTCCCCATAATACTCAATTGAGAATAATGGCTCCGAATTCAAAATAAAAATCTCATTCAGAAGATTATTTTTCAAAACTTCCTCTTCAATGCTCGTTCTTGTGCTATTATTCAAAATTTCTCTAAGTAGTTTCTTCCTTTCGTTCTACATTATACGAAGTTCCTCACAAAGAGTGTGCAACTCAGTACATTTATTTCTATACATTTCACCGATCAAGTATTCACAAGAACCATTTACCATGTAAACCTAGATCTTAATCATGGATGTCATTTTTCCATTCAAGAAACGGAAAAAGATTACCTATGTGTCGGAAAGAAAAAGAAATAAAATATAGGAAAAACAAATGTTCACAAAGAATAACAAGAACTACCTCCATTATGACAATCGTCAGAAGCAGACGGAGTGAAAAGAATTTTCTATTAAACTGAAGAAGAGAAGAAAATATGTAACGCCCCATTTTAAAAAACATTATTTTGTGGTAAATTCGTGTGATATACTTTTTTTTTGTTTGAAACTTTCGCACTAAAAACGATGTTACTTAAATCATTTTGCGATGAAACCATACCTTAAAACCAATCACTAAAACTATGCATTCGCAAAACGCTTGCAGCGGAAGACTTTGTCGATTAAATACATTTCTTGTCCAAACACGATTAATAACAGTCCTTTACAAATTCTGTGTAAAATATTCATTTGATAAAACAGTAAAATAAGTCATCGAATTACCCAACAATCGCTAAGTCTTCATCATGAGCAAGCTTCCTCAACGTGTCTTTGCATTTTCCATTTCCTCTGAAATACCTGTACCTACAATGCAAAGCTCATCTATAAGTCTAAGACTTAGTAAGTAATGTCTTTCCTTTCCTTTCTTTTCTTTTCTTTATCTTGTCGGATATGAGTAGGCACGACAGTGGGGCACACACTACGTTTCTCCCCCTTTTGGAAGAGTCTCCGGCCCTTGTGAAGACAAACTCCACCCTTTTTGGGAGTTCTCCATTAGCTGCATGCAATTCAATGCACTGCGACCCTAGGTGGCCCTTATGCCTGTCAGTTTCCAGGTTGCACCGAAAACAAGCTAACGGCTAATGTCCCACTAGCTCACCCTTTTGGGCAGCCTGTCCTCAATCACCATTTACGTAATTTCTTCGCTTCGATATCGAGTGGATAACCATTACACCCAAGTAGGTAGTCTGATTGGGTGATTAGCCCGCACAAACTTGTTCTTGGACTAACATCCCACACCACCAGCCTAAAACTCATCCACTTGGTCTAGATGGGCACCCATGTTGGGAATAATGTGCCCAACAAGCAAATGTGATATAACAATTTTATAATATATGAATAAATTTATATTGATTGATATTATGTTAACATTTTAGATTATGTTTTAATAAAATTCATAAAAAATTCCTTGGTTATTTATACTAACTTTATATTGACATATATGTTGTATATATGTGGGATAAAATATAAAGATTAATAACCAGAATATGTCCATGACTTATATTTGAAGTATGGAATCTTCAAATAGTTCATAGTCATAAACATAGTTTATCTCATTAAGAATGTATAGTCATATCCCAACTAAATATAAAGTGGCATAAGATAAATATGTTTTATATAATATGATTATATAGGACTGGACCAGATAAAATTATATTTTTTTGATAATTTCCGTTAAATATAGAACAATTAATTTTATCATAATAATGGTCATATATGTATGATCTTAATTCGTTGTATTTAATAAACTCCTATTTTATTTTAATTTATTCTTTGATTTACTGGTAAAGTTTTGTATAAGTTACGATTCGTATACCTTGTATATTGGGAGTAAATTAAAATAAGTAGCTGGGAATGTTAATATCGATACAACGAAATCCATTTCTATAGATTCCTTTGTTTGTTAGTTCAATGATCGAATAATTAGCGCGTAATTCATAATCCTTATGAATTAATTATTTAATTAAGAACTAATGGTAGTCAAGGATAAAGACGCAATATGAGAGGTTAACAGATTATAAACCTAGCTCTATTGTGAATCTAAATGGAGGGTTAATACATATGTAATGACTATATCAATGGACATTACTTTAAGTAAATATACTCTATAGTTTTAAGAGTGTAACCTAAGTATTTAGTGGAATTACATTAAACTTAATAATTATGTTAATTGATATAAAGAGTTTATATTAATTAACAAATATTATTGGAGCTTAAAACTATAGGTCCATCGGTCCCTTCGTCACCTTCTATCATTATTCGAATAATAGAAAAATGAACAAAGAAGACTAAATAATTAATTATTTAATACACTCAATAATAAGTTTATTATTATTTTTTATTAGATGAAATAATTGAATTATTGATTATTCAATTAGTTGAGACAAAATGACAAAAGTTGTCAAAGTTATTATATTTGTTAAATCAAATAATTGAATTATTGATTATTCAATTAATTAACAAATATAAAGTAACTTTTAAAAATAGTTTTTGAAATGGATTTTGTCAAATTTGAATTAATGTCAAATTTGATTTAATGTCATGACCTTTTGTTTTCCATAACATTTTTGTTATAAATGTGTTATAACTTAAATGTGTCAAGTGTTGAGTTATAGTAATAAGACTTTTGATTTCCATAACATTTTTATAAATGTAATGAATAATTTATAGTGTTTTTCTCTAGATGCCATAAAGGCCATTGTAGAGCAACACCACTATAAATAGAGGTCGAACCTCATTATATGAAGATTGGGTGAAAAAGTTAAAGTTGATGTTGAAATCTTTGAGAATAAGGAATCAATTTTAAGAGCAAAATTTGTGTCTTCCGTGTTGGCTTTAGAAAAATGTTTTCTAAATCCAAATAAATCGTCTCATGTGTTGAGAATACGATCTATCATAAATTGATTGTGACCTTATTTCGTTCATCACGCCCACACGTGCTTATTCGAGGTGAGGAGGATTGGCGGAGAAGATCGAAGGTTGATTTGTACCCGTGTGAAGTAAGCTACAAAGGTAACATTCTTTATCGTTTAGATTAGATCTAAATAGAGATTTTAAATACATATTATTATTAATATATTATAACAACAATCTGTTTTATGTTCATGTTAAAATTGTTTTAAATTAAACATAGATTACGCACGTTACCATTGTTATGAACATCGGTAATTCCGCCGTGTGAGGGAACCTAACCTACAACTCGGTCGTATCTCATGCATTTACCCTTATTTTATCTTTCTTATATGTGACTCATGCATGAACAATAAACTACTATGAGACATGGACACTTGACATCAATGCAACAGTAATATAACATCTCCAAATAAATCTAACAGAAACAGTAAACAATCATCTCCAAGAAATCCATTGGAAACTGTAAGCAGACATCTCTAAGAATCAATAGAAAACAACACTGAAATGAAAAACAGAGAAGACTCACCAAGCACTTTGCATTGTAGGGCCGAAAGGCCAAGACACAAGCAACATTACTTACCTAGTTTTTGTGGCAGGTTTTTGAATTTAACATTATCCTTCTTCCTTTTATACTTTCACAATTACATAACATTTATCATTAATATCCATTTTTCCAATAATTGTTTATTGAATTTTATAACACTTTAGCAGTTTTCATCAACTTGCTTCTTAACTTGCAGAGCCTTAACTCACCATTTTTTCACTTCACTGACTATAATAGCGAATAAGCATTCCGCACAACAACCTTAAATCTCTTGCCTCTTTCTTATTTGACTTACATTTAATAACACGCCTATATCGCTTTATTCCTAGCATACATGCACCAGAATAAATATTTTCAAGTGAAATCACTTCACCAACCCCACAAATTACTTCCCATAAAGTAATCCATAACATTTCCTCAATTACATTTACCGAGGCAGTAATAACAATAAGCGTCAACTATTATTCAATAACAAGAAATAGCCCTCACGTCATATTTTAAAAGGATACAGCCCACACATTAGTCATAAAAATATCAATTCTTGGATCACCTATAAACACAAAGTGACCCCAAACTAAACCCAGTAAACAAACAGAACCTTACACGGCACAAAACAATCCCAAGAAACAAAAATCATTTTCAGCAGAGCATTATTCCTTCAAAATAGACAATCAGGCATAACTAAAATAAAGAACCAAAATGAATCCACAAAGCAACATTTCCTCACCTGAAGACCCGAGGAAACCAAGGAAGTAGGGAGCTCCATCATCCCCTGCAACCGCGACAGGAAACTCTCATTTTCTCCATAGAGAGCCTCTCATCCTATTCTCACCCATGTAACATTGCAGTCACACACACGCTCGGTTCATCCAAAATAGGGGCAGTTCGTCATACAGCAAATCCAAAAATGGAACCAAACGACTTACAGTGCACGACATTGGAGTACTCGTGAATCACTCGTGCGAAGCCCCCAACTCCCAAGAGTTCTGCCCTCGCCGGAGCTTTCACTCGCCACTCGCACCGCCCCCAGTTCTCGGAGCTCAACAAGAATCACAGTTCGCGATTTGCTCGAACCCACGGCCCAGGCATTTTCCCCATGCCAATTCCGTGGGTTCCGTTCCATGAACCCGACTACCCTGAGCCAACCTCGCGATCGACGGACTAGGCGACGACACCCTCGGAGCTCGCTCGTCGCACCCACATCGAGGAGAAGATCACCCGAGGGGGAATCGCTCTCCAGTCACCTTGCCAATAGTCAACAATTTATATTTATGAGCAAATAGATGAGAAAATCGAGCCAAATTAGTTTAAAAATGGTTCAAATTGAACCCAAGAACGAAATTACCCTAAACCCAAAACCAAAAAATAAGCCAACATGTAAACCAAACCAAAAAAACAAAAAATGAGGTTTGTTTTTCCAAATAATCCAATTTCAACTAATTAATTTTTCAATTATTTTCACTTAATTCTGTTACAAAAATTGAGATATTACAAAATATTTCAGAGAAAAAAGAAAAATTTTTTTGGAACAACAAATGCTGAGGAAGAATAAAAAGAATTTCCTAAAACTCGATGTCTCAAACCAAAGAGGAAGCAAGGATTCCAAAGGGGTAAAGACGAAGAAGCTGAAAAAATATGTGCGCCTGCAAATAATTGATCAATAGACAACAAATGGTAAGAGATGATGTAAACCTACTTTTGAAATGAAACAGGAGAGAAAAGAGAAAAAGATTACTTCTAGGGAAAATGACAAATCAACCATCGTGGTTTTCGGTCAATGACGAGTCAACCACTGTGGTATATTTGCTAACAAGTTAACCACTAACGTATGAGAAATTGACAAATCCAACATCGCACTCAAGTTAACCCAGGCAAACAAGCCTGGACGCCGCGACGTCCAGGCATACAAACCTGGACGCCACGGCGTCCAGGCACGGCGTCCAGGCAAAAAGGCCTGGACACCGCGGCGTCTCTAAAACTCTCTATTTGTCATGCATGACATTCTCAATCAATTGTATTTCATGGTTACTTCGAATTCATAATGTATATGTTTTACGAATGCAATGTTTTTATTGGTTTTTTTACCTTTGCACCTTCAAACTAGCATAACTTTTGCTACAAGTATCAGAATTGAACGCAGGAGGCATCAAATCGAAGCTCTCTCAAAGCTCTATAATTGTCATGGATTTAACCCATGACTGCCTTTCTCAACCCCAAAATCAATCGTTTAAGCCCTCAAATTTGCGATCAAACATTCTTCCAGACCAAGCATTTGTTTGATCACAAATTTGAGGGCTTAAACGATTGATTTTGGGGCTGAGAAAGGCAGTCATGGGTCAAACACATGACGATTATAGAACTCTGAGAGAGCTTGGATTTGATGTCTCCTGCGTTCAATTCTGATACTTGTAGCAAAAGTTATGCTAGTTTGAAGGTGCAGAGGTCAAAAAACTAATAAAAACATTACATTCGTAAAACATATACATTACGAATTCGAAGTAACCATGAAACACAATTGATCGAGAACGCCATGCATGACAAATAGAGAGTTCCAGAGACGCCGTGGCGTCCAGGTTTGTATGCTTGGATGCCGTGGCGTCCAGGCACTTGTTTGTCTAGGTTAACTTGAGTGCGATGTTGGATTTGTCAATTTCTCATACGTTAGTGGTTAACTTGTTTGAAAATATACCACAGTGGTTAACTTTTCATTGAATAGAAACCACGATGGTTGATTTGTCATTTTCCCTTACTTCTATTATGGTGGTCGTCAGAGTTAGGTAGAGGGAAAAGTATTAAACTGAAGAAGAGATTACATAGAAAAAATAAAGAAAATTATAGAAAAACATATGTAAGATGTTCTCTCTGTCTCTCTCTCCTTATCTCCTCATTATATACTGGTAAATGCCACATATGTAATAAATAGTTTTATTTTCATAATATCTTTTAAGAAAATTAACAAAACAATTACTGAACTATGAGATCAATAACAAGTCAACACTAAGCAATTTTCGCTAACAAATAAAACACTCAACTATGAGAAATAAACGCCGTAAATATCACTGTCACATTTTTTGTTAAAAAATATTTTCTTTCTACAACGAAACGTTGTTTTTCTACTATGCAAAGTAATCTCTCCTTTGCTTAGATGAAATCTAAGGAATAAGAGAGTTTAATTTTGTTGGGTTTTTTCTCTGCAGATTGAGGATACTCTTTTCCATCTTCATGCCTCTTCTCAAATGGGAAAACCAATAAATCCAGATCAAATTTAGTGTACAATTAGGGATTCTTCTCTTTCCATGCACAAATAAGGAGAGACAGAGAGAGAGAGAGAGAGAGAATTGATTGTCATAGAAAAATAAATCATGAGACTACAAACCATGAACGAAAAACATTAATGAAAAATTAGGTTCGAAAACCAAAACTCAAAACATTAATGGAAAATTATGTTCCATCATTAAAAACAAATATATTCAAATAATAGGTAACTTTTAATGCAAAAGATTACTTTTTACTGTAGAAAATGAGTAATTGGAATAAGACTTATAAAAGATTACTTTTCAAGTGAGCCATTGAAATAGGATTTATGAAATATTACAAAAAATAATATTTCTGCAAGTTACCCATTATTCAAATATTTGTGTTTTTAAGGATAGAATGTAATTTTCAATTAATGTTTCGACGATCCTCCTAGTTTCGGTGCTTGTGTCTGACAACTGGTGTGGCTAGTCGACTAGGTTTCTACTGTCATCAAGGAAAATATTTTTATACTTTATGCATTGTATTGCATGACTTGGTTTTTAAATGTATTTTGTGGGTTGCCACATATAAAAATCTGACGGGGATTGCCACATATTGTCTTCATCTCTCTAGAATCCTTGCTTCATCTTTGGTTTGAGAGAGCGAGGGTGAAGTTATTCCATAGCAGAGATAATAGAGGTGGAATCGGTTCAGTTTTAGAAAATAAAAATCAAAACCTAACCGATTAAGGAGAAAAATTGATGAAAAAACAAACCTCATTTTTGGTCTTTTTTGTTTGGTTTACATGTTGGCTTATTTTTTTGTTTTGGTTTAGGGTAATTTTGTTTTTGGGTTCGATTTGAACCATTTTTTGCTCATTTTTAAACTAATTTGGTTCAATTTTCTAATCTATTTGCTTATAAATATAAATCGTTGACTAAAAAATAAATCAAAAACATATTTTTTGAATTTACAACCAAGAAATATATATTTTGTTTATCAAACTTAAAAAATCTACATAATTTATAAATAAAATAATTACCTTATTCACTTGACTAGTTGACTCGAGAGAAAATAATCCTGAAACTATGCATCTTTATTTGATTATGTCATAATATCATCCATATCTATGAAAATTACACAATTAGAATAACATATAAAACAATTAATATTAAATAGGACAAAAGATAAATAAATTTACTTTTTTCAAATTTTGTTGCATCTTTTAATGCCTTGTAAATATTTATTAATCTATATAAATCAATAATCCAGCTCTGAAGGTAAATGAGACTTTCCACAGTTCTTAGAGCCAAGGAACTCTTAAAAGAATCTAAAACTTAACCATCACAGTTGAACGTCGACTCTGAGGTATTTGTAGAAATAATATAGCAAGCACACCTCTTACTATTTTACTCAAACTTAGATATCTTGAAGAGTGCATTCTCTACAAACTCAATCACTTGTCACGTTGATTTGTCAACTTAAAGATTTGTCGAACAAACTTTTATTATTGTAGTAATAAGTTAATGTTTGGTACGACACAACGTTGAACTAGATTTAAACCCATTCTTGAATGAAGGGTAACCCATAAATTTTAACCAACGAGTTGACCCTTGATGGTATAATGTGTCTATTTGAACAAAAGTCAGGACCAAGACCTATTGGGCCGGACGGACCAGACTTCTAGCCTAGTCGTACTCGAGGTTGAGCGGCAATATGCCCTGGGAAACAATATCATAAATGACGTCTCTCTCTCTCTCTCTCTCTTCTTCTTCTTCTTTTCCAGTGAATTTTTACATTTTCAAGAATCAGGATCCCAATTTTATTGAAAAGAAGCGGGATTAATGAAACCAGCAGTCTCGTCTGAGTCTGAATTCATGTTTTAAGAAATGAACATAGTTTGACGAGTGACAACTGACCTAAAAACAGATTCATCCGTCAACACTGCAATGGAGAAGTTCAGAAAAGCAGGAAATTACAAGAGATTTTAGGAAGAAAACAAAAATTTTGTCTTTGTTGCTTTGTCGGTCGGAAGTGGCTGAAAATTCAAACCATTCTCGAACAGAAACCTAGTTATTCACTAACCCACCTTTGTTTCCATTGCAATGTCATCTGTTCCTGTTTGAGTTTCTTATTCATGGAGGTTAACAACATCGCAGCTGTCTCCTTTTTCTCAGACCAAATCCTTCACTTTTAATACTAAGTTTCAGAATGTTTTCTCCCCATTTAAAATCCCTCAGTCGAATTCATAGCTCGGGTGGTTAAAGGAACTGGACAAACTCAAGGGAACAAAGCAAGATTGCAAACAGGCTATAAAATATGAAGACATGAGTGTCCATTACAGAGTCAGTCAACTCAAGGGAAAATAGAGAAACTACAATGAAATGGGGCAGAACTTAAAATATTGAAAATTTGGGGGTTGGTGTGATGTGATTAGAAAGTTAATTTATTTTCTTCGTACTCCCGTGCCGGCACCGGCACCGGCACCGATTACCACAATAATTACCCACCATTGGGAAATGAAAACAACAGTACCCTCCAACAATAGTTAAATTACTGAAACTCCCCGATCTCTAGGTTCTTCTCCAAAGCGCTATGCTTGCAGTCAAATTTAAGAAGGTTGGCATAAGAAGGGGCCAATTTGCAATAAAGGGTAAATTTAATGTTTCATTTTGTACACAATATTTATGTTGGTTTTTTACATTTTTCCTCACAGTAGGGTTGCAGCAGGGAAACGCCACCTCTTCCCCAACCCCCCACCCTTGTGTGCAGTCATAGTCTCCGAGGTCTCAAACTCAAGAGGAAATCCACTCTTTTTACGTTTCTTTTATCTATCTGTTCTTCAATAATGGGTGCCTCGCTTCCTCCTAAGGAGGCCAACCTGTTCAAGCTCATAGTTGTAAGCTCCCAATTTCCATACTCTATCAATCTGTGTGCTTCTGCCATCATTGGTATCATTAGCTGAATTGTAGGAAAATTACTTTCTTTTGGCTGTGTAGGTTTTTTTTTTCACTACCTAAGCCCTTGGTTGTTTGTCTACTTGTATGTTCGCTGGTCTCTCTTTGTATGATGCGAATTAAGCGAATTATGACTTAACTGACACTCAGTTGTTGATTTTTTTGTTAAATTGTGCTTATTAATTTCATCGGAAATAGATGCTGGTGGAGCTAAACAAGTCTGCAGGTTAACATGTTTTATTATTGTATTTTTTTTGTCCATTCGTATTTTAAATTCATGACTTTTGCATATATGGAGTGCGAAATTAGATGAAAGCCATTTCTTAATTCATAGATGGTTTTTAGAGAGCTGCTGAATCACTAGTTTTGTGTTTTGAAGAAGAAAAGTTCTTGAGAAATTTCATTTCACCACAAGATTTCTTATTTCTATTTTTCATTTGAATAGATTTTACAGTTTCAGCAGCTTATGTATGATTTTTGCATGCTAAATGCACTTTGTAGTGGTATTTTTATATATCTAGAGAGGGAATAGGTCAATAACAATAAGATTCTTTTGTACAATTTATGTTCAGTAGCATTCAACCAATTATTTGATTACTTGAACAAGTTTAGTGAATCACATCATAATAAGCTAACTCCAATATATTACTCGGATTAATACATCTAAGAGAGCATGTCGAAAGTTCTTTCACCCATGATTGCTAAAAAGTTAGGCATTATCTTTTATCTCTTCATTATTATTCAGTTTTTTCATTATTACAATTTTTTTTCATTCTTCCTGTCCCTCCCCCTAAAGAAGCCGCAGTCAAGGAAGGTGAATAAGATACTCATATCTTATTGATCATTAAAGGTTACATAAAAGAATATTTATGGTTATTAACATCTCACAGCATCTTATGTAGCTCTTCTGCTTGACCGTTGAGCTGAGGTAGTGATACAAATAAAGGTTGAAATGCATTATGTATTATAATCTGATTGTTCCTGTATGCAACTTATACGACTATTTTTTTTATCAGCTGTAGCATGTTAATTTTCTATAATATTAAGTCAGAATACCTTACAACTTCCAGTATTTTTTACCTTGGTGTGCTCATTTTAAAAAAAAATCATTGTTTTACTTGTTCTTGACATTGCAGAAATCATACGAAACTAAACAATATAAGAAGGGGCTTAAAGCATCTGATACAATATTGAAAAAGTATCCAGATCATGGAGGTAATTATTCTTGGACTTTCTACTTAAAAATATTTTTAATTGCTCTAAAAGCATGTTTTCTTTGTTCTCTTTCATTTATTTATGTTAATTTTTGTTTGATTCAAAAAACATTTTACTTGAATAGGTTTCATTCTACATTTGAGTTTAAGGTCAATTGTGCTGTTATAACTCATCTAAAATGTTTATTATGATTTCTCTTTTGGACCAACTCTTGATGAACGGTGAAGAAGATGAATTCACAATTTTTTCCCCAGTTCCAAAACAGTGTATCATGCTGCAGCTTTGTTCGTTTTTTGATTTATTTTTTATTGATTAATCCTCAAAAAAGTCTCTCTGACAAAAAAAATGTTGTTTTTACTGTTTCTCTAAAGTATTATAATCTTAAGTTCTTTCATCAATTCCAGAAACTTTATCCATGAAGGGCTTAACCTTAAATTGCATGGACCGTAAATCTGAAGCATATGAACTTGTTCGGTTAGGACTAAAGGTTTGTTTTTTTTTTTTTGAATAATTTCTAGAATTCTCAGTGTCAATTTACTGTTGAGATTTGGAGCAAGTTTATACGGCACAAGTGGTCTAAATTCTTGTCTTACTGCAGAATGACCTGAAAAGTCATGTTTGCTGGCATGTCTATGGTCTCTTGTATCGGTCAGATAGAGAGTACAGAGAAGCCATTAAGTGTTACCGGAATGCCCTTAGAATTGATCCTGATAATATTGAGATACTTCGTGATTTGTCACTTTTACAGGTTTGGAAACTGTGGTTGCTGCTTAAGAAATTTCTTTATTTCTTTGATGATTCTCTTCTCGTGAAAAAGTTATTTGGTCATGAATTTTCCAGTATCACGAATGGAGAATGTCTGCAAGAACATGAATTTTCAAACAATAAATTTTTAATAAATATTTATGATGCTAGATTTTGAAAGAGAAGTGATTACTTTTTCTACTGAAAGAAAAATAAAAGGGACCAGAATAGAGTCTGGAAATTGATGACCAACTGAAATTTGAAATTTTTGCAACCAGAATATCTTTTGTATGTATGTAAGTTTACATCTTTTCAGTTCTTTTGAAGCTCTCTTTTTTGTTGGAGAAAATTTAGTTAGGTGTTTTCTGTAAGCCTATTTTTGGATGTTGAGCATTTTTATAGCCCGCTCTCTTGTATATTTCTTGTCTATATACACATTTTATCAACAAAAAAAACTGCCCTAGACATCTTGGCTCTCCTTACTGATGGTGCTCTTGAACTTTAATCTTTCAGGCACAAATGCGAGATTTAGCAGGTTTTGTTGAGACCAGACAACAACTTCTGACCTTAAAACCAAATCATCGTATGAATTGGATTGGATTTGCTGTTGCACATCATTTAAACTCCAAGTATGTTACTCTGATGTTGATGCTTTTTAGATAATCTATAAAGTATTAGAAGGATTATGGTTCAAAAACTGATTTTGTTCTATTTAAGAGAAAAAGTGATATTAAAAAAAAATAGTGCATTCCAAAAATGACTTGGTAAAGCAAAGATTTATTTATATTTAGAAAAAGCTGTGGTCAATTTGGCATTTTTTTCAGCATAATAATATTCAAATGATTTTGTTACTGCCAATCATTGTTCTTTGAAAAAAGGCAACATAATTAACAGGATGATGCTCAGAGATAAAAAAAACTTACGATAATACTAGTGTTTCATTAGTTGGTTGAAATGAGCCTTCTCTCTGTTGTTTACTAGTCCTTCAAAAGCAGTAGAAATTTTGGAAGCATATGAGGGCACGCTGGATGATGATTATCCTCCAGATAATGAACGCTGTGAGCATGGAGAAATGCTTCTATATAAGGTATTGTTGTAGATGGCATTCATGGATATCTTATTTTTCTAACACTCCAACTAATAGTTTATCAAATATTTGCCTCTTAGTGATTGTATCTGGCTGTAATTTGTCATTTTTTCTTTTATAGATATCTTTACTGGAAGAATGTGGATCTACTGAGCGAGCTCTAAAAGAGTTGTGTAGCAAAGGGTCTAAAATTGTGAGTATGTTACATTTGTCAATATATCATGTTACATTTGTCAATTATCTTCGTAAATTTCAAACAGAGAATTGATACAAACTGTTTCTTCTTGAATTGTAGGTTGATAAGTTGGCGTATAAAGAGCACGAGGTTTCACTTCTTGTAAAGCTTGGGCAGTTGGAGGAAGGTGAAAAATTATACAGAGAATTACTATCCACGAATCCTGACAACTACAGGTGCATAAAAAACTTTTGATTTCTACCTTTCAGTTGGAAAGATGAAAAAAATGATTTTGATGTTTATTAATTGATCAACTTCTTTAACTTGAAGTTGTTGGAGGAGTTGACACAGAATATTGTTGTTCTTTTTTTTGTATGGTCACATCTTCTTTTAGTACCTTCACAATGTGCTGCTGCTGCTGCTGTCCACTCTGCCTTTAGAGTTTATTTTACCTACTTTTTTATCACACGCAGTTATTGAAAAAAACCATTAACCATGTATAAACCGGTGTAGAAGGGCTCAAACCACCTTACTCACAAAATAAATTTGGGATGACTAACCAATGCTGTAAGTAGCTAATGTTTCCAAAAATTCTACTGGCAACGTTCCCAAATTAATGTTAGATTGTTGAATGATCCCAAACAAACCATTCCAACAAATAAGTAAATCTGTTGTGCTTTATTAAAGCCTACAAATCTCAAATCTCCTGAAGGTAGCAAGTCTAGATGTTGAAACTCTGCAGAACTGGAGATCAACCTGCAATGTGCTATTCTTCGCAAAATTCATGTGGCTTGGATTAAGGATGATGATGACATCTTGGGATCCCAGGCGAAGTCCTCTTTTTTGGATAAGTTGTTTAATGGGAAACAAGGTTGTGAAATTTTGTGTTCTAGTTGGTGGAAGGAAGGTGGTATGGAAGTTTGAAGTCCCTCCTATGTAGTTTCTTTGCATGAGCCACTTTTAGATAAGCAATCTTAACATTGATTAATCTTAAGAGAAAAGGTTTTGCGCTCCAAAGATCTCCTGTGACTTTGATAAGACTTCTTTCTCTCAGAATTACACTGTAGAATTACTTAATTCCCACACTATTCACACACCAAAATCAACATATCCCTTACATTACATTCTCCCCTGTTTATTAAGTCCCAACTAACAAAACAGTTATCAAGAATTAGTTATTCACTAACTATTCCTTCTTTCTCTTAGCATAAGTAAACCTCGTAAGAGGTTTATCATTACTCCTTGACCAATAAAACACTTTGTCGTCAAGGTTGAAAGAAAAAAATTGGACACAAATATAGTCAAAGTCTTCCCACGTCGCCTCCATGGGTGTCAAATGCTTCCATTTAATCAAAACCAACAATTGTTGTTGATCACCACACTTTTTCTGCACATCCAATAGCAAGTCTGGTTCTACTTTGAAGCTATTATTATACAAAATATCATCCGACAAAGGTGTAATTGTTGACACCACACAGTTAACTTTTTGCAACAAGGACGCATGAAAAACATGATGTAAACTGTTTGTCTCCGGTAGTTGCAACTTGTAAGCTATTGGACCAATTTTTTGTAAAATCAAGAATGGACCATAAAACTTCAGAGACAACTTAAGATTCAAAGGTTTAGCAAGAAAGCGTTGCCTATACGGATGAATTTTAAGCCATACAAAATCACCCACATCAAACTCCACTTTCGACGTTTCTTATTAGCTGCCACAACCATTTCAAGGACGTGCTTTACCTAAATTTGCCTTCAACAAATCCAGTATCTCATCTCTTTTTTGAAGTTGCACATCCACGGCTGCTATAACCGACATAAATTGGGTCTCATAACGCAATATTGATGGAGGATCCCTCTTATAAGCAGCTTTAAAATGAGGCATTTTAATAGCTAAATGAAAAGAAGAATTGTACCAAAACTCGGCCCAAGCTAACTACTTCATCCAAGATGGCGGTTTATCACTCGAAAAACAACGCAAATAAGCTTCCAGTGTTCGATTAGTTACCTGATTGGCCATCCGTTTGCGGATGATAGTTTGAACTGAACTTCAAAGTTGTACCATGTAAACGAAAAAACTCTTTCCAAAAACTACTCTAAAAGATTTTATCACGGTTCAAAATGGTAGATTTAGGCATACCATGTAATCAGAAAATACTATAAAAAAAAACCAAAATAATAAAGAGTAGTGAAAGGGTGGCTCAAGCCAATAAAATGAGCATTCTTGCTAAGTCGATCTACAACAACAAAAATAGTATCCTTACCATTTGATTTTGGCAATTTTTCAATGAAATCCATTGAAATAGCCTCCCAAATATTTAGAGGAATCTATCAGGGTTGTAGGAGGCTCGGCGGAGACAATGCCTTATATTTATTCCGTTGACAAGTCACACAGTTTTTGATAAACTGTTTAATATCTCTACGCATGCCTTTCCAATACAATTTTGTTGCCAACCGCCTGAATGTCTTAGTAAATCCCCCATGCCCACTCATTGGATAGGAGTGAAACAATGAGAAAATTTGTGGAATAAATTTGGACAGTGAAGAAATGACTTTTCTAGAGTTATAAAATAATTGATCATTGATTAGGGAATACCCCGTTGTTGCCGACTCTGAATCCTTGAGTTGCTGCTTAATAGTAGCCAAATTAACATTCTTTTCTTTAGGATTTACCACACTTTAGCAAAACAACGTTGTCATAGCCATGAAACTTTCCCGAGTATCAAACTTTCTTGATAATGCATTTGCAACAGAATTTTCACAACCCGGCTTGCATTGCACCACAAAATCATAACCCAAAAGTTTTGTTAACCATTTATGGTGCTCAACAGACCCATCCTTTGTTCTAGCAGAAACTTGAGACTTTTTTGATCCGTTCGAATTATAAAATGCGTACCTAGAAGGTACAACCTCCACTTCTGTCCTGCCAAAATGATCGCCATAAGTTCCCTCTTGTATACGGATTTGAGCTACTTTTGTCTAGATAGTTGTTGTCTGAAGTAAGCAATATGACTCTTGTTTTGCATGAGAACAACACCCACACCTGTACACGAAGCGTATGTCTCGACAACGAAAGATTCCTTAAAATTCAGTAAAACTAATACCGGTAAGGAACTCATCGCCAATTTTAAGCTTTGGAATGTTGTTCGACAACGAAAGATTCCTTAAAATTCAGTAAAACTAATACCGGTAAGGAACTCATCGCCAATTTTAAGCTTTGGAATGTTGTTTCGACCTCATCTGACCAGCCAAACCTGTCTTTTTGAAGCAATTCTGTCAATGGAAGTGCGATACTACCATAACCTGATACGAACTTTCTGTAGTAACTAGTTAAACCAAGGAACCCACGCAACTGTTTAACAGAAATCGGAGATTTCCACTCCAAAATTGCCAAAATTTTATATGGGTCTGCCGAAACTCTCAAACCAAAAATTATATACTCCAAATATTCCAATTCCTTTTGAGCAAACCAACACTTCTTCCTATTAAGAAACAATTGATGTGTAGACAAAATATTGAAGGTAATCTGGATGTGCTCTAAATGTTCAGTCATTGAAGAACTAAACACCAAAATATCATAAAAAAACTAATATAAATTTCCTAAGATATTTATTGAATACCCGATTCATTAAAGCCTGAAATGTCGAAGGGGCGTTAGTGAGGCCGAAAGGCATAACCAAAAATTCGTAATGTCCCTCATGTGTTCAGAAGGTTATCTTATGAACATCCTCTTTCCGAACTCGAATTTGGTGGTAACCTGATTTGAGGCCCTGCTTAGTGAAAATCTTAGCTCCATACTGCTCATCGACAAGCTCATCAATCACTGGAATTGGAAATCTATCCGTAACAGTCTCATTATTCAAAGTTCTATAGTCAACACAAAAACGTCAACTATGATTTTTTTTTTAACCAACAGAATCAGACTAGAAAAAGGGCTCGAGCTGGGCTATATAATGTCGGCTTTCAACATTTCTTTGATCAATTTTTCTATTTCATCCTTCTGTGTAACAGGATACCTGTAAGGCTTGATATTGATGGGAGACACCTTTTCCTTCAATGATCATGCTTCTTACCGGAGGTAAACCAGTGGGAAGACAAAAAACATAGTCAAATTTCTGTAATAAATTCTCCAACTCCTTATTCCCTTCCTTTTGATCCGTTAGAGCACTCTCTTCAACACCACACAATTCGACCAATAAATCTTGTTTCTCATTTCTTACTGTTTTAATCATGGCCTTCAAAGAAATTTGGAACTTGCATAAACTAGGATCTCCTTTTATTTGAATGTCTTATTCCCCAGCTTGCACTTCATAGTAAGCAACTTCCAATTCACAGTCATTTCTCCCAATGATTCAAGTCATTGCATTCGCAGAATCACATCTGAATTTCCCAAATCAATGGGTAAAAACTCTTCCAAAATCTCCAACTATGGCAGCAAGAGCAATACGTTTTTACAAATTCCAGCTCCATGGATAGCTTTTTCATTTCTATGTTGAATGCTGAAAACTGATGTTGGAGTAATAGGCAATTGTAGCTCATTTACCAATTGTTTAGTAATAAAATTGTGAGTTGCCCCACAATCGACCAAAACAATAACCTTCCTATGCTTGACACTTCCCCAATGCGCATTGTTCATGGGTTCGTCAATCCCATAACAGAATTAAGGGAAATTCCTACCTAGTCAGGAACACTTTCATTCTCCATGGTCATATGATTTTGTACAGCCTCATTTTCCGATTCCATATCATCTTCCTCTTGTAACATTAATACTTGTAATGTTTTCTTTTTACATTGATGACCCACTATGTACCTCTTATAGCATTTGAAGCACATACCTTTTTCCCTCCTTGTTTTGATCTCGGCATCTGTCAACCTTCGCCTTCCCATCTCCGTACTTTTAGCCCTTGGTTGTAATACATAGTTATCTCTTGGAACAATCTTAGCATTGTTAGAAGGATTCCAGCTGATTTTTTCTAGATTCAATTTCTCCACCCAACTACTTCTTTGCCCACCAGGTTTAAGCAATTCATTTCTATCCTCCACAACTTGAGACAAATGCATTAAATCAGACAATCCAATTGGTCTCATCAAACGCACGTCACTTTGATTTCATTCTTTAAGCCATTATAGAAGGCGCTAAACAAAATTTCATCCGAAATTCCAAACAAATTTGAAGCAACGGACTCAAATTGTGTTCGATATTCCTCAACAATGCCTTCTTCCTTTAAAGACAACACTTTTTCACAACTATACCCCATTCTTGAGTGGGCAAAATGTTCCATAAGTCTTTGCTTCGAAACCAACTAATTCAGAAACAGACGCTTATTGTTTTCCCATTGAAACGATGTGAGAGCTAAACCTTCAAAACAAACCAACACTGATTCTATCTTTTCTTCCTCTATGAGTCGATTAATATTAAAGTATCATTCTTCCCTAAACACCCATCCTTCAGCATCCATTCCACTAAAGATCGGTAACTCTAGTCTTCGTAGAAAACATTCTTGATTCTGAAATTGTCTTTGATCATTATCTCTGGTAACGCGTTCCACCGTTGCGATTCTCGGCGCTTTCACAGATTCTGCCAAAACATGTTCTTCCGACCAGGTAAGAATCCACGCCATTTGCTCCTATATCTGCACCATATTCCGAACCATATTTTCCTTAAGACCGCGACTTCTTTTCTGCCATTCCGCAGCACTTTCTTTCTGAGTCTCCGATCGAGTCATCATATCGCCGAAAATGATCCAACTGCTCTGATACCAAAATGATAAGACTTCCTTCTTTTATTTCTTTTCTCACAGAATTACACTGTACAATTACTATATTCCCACACTATTCACACACTAAAATCAACATACCCCTTACTGTACATTCTCCTCTATTTATCAATTCTCAACTAACAAAACAGTTATCAAGAATTAGTTACTTACTAACTATTCCTTCTTTCTCCTAGCATAAGTAAACCTTACAAGAGGTTTATCAGACTTTTAGAAGGAAAATGGAAATCATTTTTTAATAGATCTTTATGATGTTTTTTCCATTAATATACAATTATTCAGTGTAATATATATACTGTTCTAAATTTAATGGTTGATGTAAAAGCAAATTGTGGAATGGTTGATTTATTTGTCATGCTCTTTACATATATGTCTGTTATGAGGGATTGATAATTGGTTTTATTATCATAAATTTTTTAAACAAGTTTTTGGTACATTTTTTAATTTTATGTTGTTAGTGAACATATAAACAACTAATGGAGCTTTATGCATGATTATAAATGGAAAAAACCTATACATGCACCATTAAACCAATGTTTGGCACTATAATGTCCTCGGTCCTCTTAGTACAATATTATCTGTTTTGGGCCGAAAATTATACAATTTTATTCTTGGGATTAATTCAAAATGTGTTGTATTAGATAGGGAAAAGAACTCTACTTATAAATTATGTGTTTTCTATTCTCCCAAACAATATGAGATTGTGCACTACCACTGGTATGAACCAAACCCTCACTTGGGTCATTCCTTCCTTTATAGGGCGGGCTACCACAATCTCTCCTATTGGGAGTCCGACGTTCTTGTTGGCCACACTTTCGGTTGAGATTTGACTATGATATTATTTGTAACGTCACCAATTATCCCAGTACAATATTATCCATTTTGGGTCGAAACCAGTACGATTTTGTTACTTGAGGTTAGCCCAAAACACGTTGTACTAGGTAGGGAAGAGAACTCTACTTATAAACCATAAGTTTTTCATTCTCCCAAGCGATATGGAATTGTGGATTCCCACTGGTATGAGTTGCACCCTCACTTGAGTCTTCATTGCTTTCACAAGACGGACTGCCACAGGCAGTATGCTCCCTCCTAATAAAAGTTCTACCCAACATAGTCTAATAACTTTTTTTTAGTGTTAATACATGCTTTTAAACTCAAAAAAAATTTATTTTGAATTGTTCAGATACTATGAAGGGCTGCAGAAATGTGTTGGGCTGTTATCAAAAGATTCTCAGTATTCTCTTGATGAGATTACACGGTTAGATGCATTGTACAAATCACTTGGGCAGCAGCATAGTTGGTCTTCTGCTTCTAAGGTATAACTGCAGAATGTGCTTGTATTTTTAAATTGTTGTGTATTCGCTTACTCTTTCAGAGTATTTTTATGTGGCAATTGGCTATGAAGTTTTCAAGGTTGTCAGTCTGGTTCTTATTGATTTTTGCCATCAAAGATATTACTTAACTACTGTTACTAACAATGAATCATACTTACGGCTCTCAAAATTTTGGGTTTGTAGTTTACGTAATAATTTAATCAGAATGGCATTAACTGGTAAAAATGAGTCTCTTGTACCTTTTCTTTAAGAAAGTTTGGATTTTCCTTTCGGCTTTGATCAAATCACCTTTTGTGGCGGCTCAGAGAATACCGCTGGATTTTCTTATTGGTGATAGTTTTCAAGAGGCAGCTGGTAACTACATTAGGCCTCTTTTAACGAAGGTGAGGTTGTTGTTCCGCTTAGATAATTGCATGGTCTTGGGGCTGAATTATGTTAAATCTCATTTTGTGTTTTCTAGGGAGTTCCTTCATTGTTCTCTGATCTCTCCCCTCTGTATGATCAGCCTGGAAAGGTTAGGTTGCTCATCATCTGAATTCTTTGCGATGCCATGAAACAAGTAAATTTACTCTTTTATGGAAACTATTGCCATCTATCATTAGTGTATATTCTTTTGTGTCTCTCATCCAGGCAGATATACTTGAGCAATTAATTCTTGAGATGGAGCATTCAATTAGAACAAATGGACATTATCCTGGGAGGTAATATGTATCCTTGACTTTTCTATGTAGGAACTGTGAACAGCTTCTTGCAACACAGATGAGCTAGAAGGCTGGAAAATAATTGAATTTATATATCAATATCCCCCCTTTGGCAAAATCACTAAGTAACTTAGGTATTCGGTTTTTCATAATATTTCTGTGCTATTTATTACTTGTGGGCTAACTTAAGATTATCTATAAAGGACATTCCAAAGCAATATTTATTAGAGGAACAGAGAGAGAGAGCTATAAAAGAACCCAAACACTAAACTCTTCCCAAGAAAACGAAGTGTTACAGAAAGAAAGTCCAAAGATCTTTAAATTACTAGACTGCTTTGTTTTATCTTAAGCAACAAATATCGATATTGATGTTTTCAATTACAGAAACATGAGATAAGATCTCCTCTTTAAGTAAGGAAGAAATACCTTTATTCTGATATGCGAATAATACAACCATTTATTTACTTCATTTAGCACATTTCTATTTGCTTATATTAAGATTATAAATGTAATTTTTTCTATTTTCAGTTTTTAGTCGTATACTGTTTTATCAGCTTTGCTGTTTAACTGTATTTATTCATTTCTTTAGAAGCTTTTCTATTAAGAGGCCCTTAGTTCTAGTTATGATCATCAAGCAGGGGAATAATTGAGAAAAGATGTGTTAATCTTCCAATACCTCCCTACAATTTGAATGTTGATATGTTCTTTTTAATGTGGTTTTTATTAGTTTACGGATAATGCTTGGTCTACTTTTCAATATGCGTAAAATGTATGCATAGAACTTGTTCCTGTTTCCATCATTTACCTTTTTTGTCCTTGAATACAGGGTCGAAAAAGAGCCTCCGTCAACACTTATGTGGACTTTGTTTTTATTAGCTCAGGTGAAGTGCCACTGTCTAGTGGTTTCTGCGTGTATTTTATAAATCTGTTTTTTGAAGTATTTGTGGTTAATCTTTGTGCTACAGCATTATGATAGACGGGGACAGTTTGACATTGCTCTTTTAAAAATTGATGAGGCTATGGAACACACTCCAACTGTCATTGATTTATATTCCGTAAAGGTTTGGTTTGGATTTTGTATTCAAATTTTGGTTAAATGCAATTCCTGCTTGGTTTTCCGTTAGACCTTGTAAATCTTCTTTTTTTTTTTGTTTTATGTAGATGGGTTCTATAAGAGTTTGTTTTCCTTTATTTGGACTGTGGAAAATAATTTCTTCAACATTTTTTATTTCTTTCATTCGTCATCTTGTTCCGTTGACAACCTAGTATATGTTATTAGATAAAGAAGCAGGTTACACTAGTTAATTTTTGCAAATTTTCTTTACTTTCTAAGGTTTAGTCAGTTTTGAGTTTTTTTATATTTAAGCTTATACTGTTATTAATTTGAAGTTTATGACATGTAAAAGAACCATTTATTCTCTTCTTTCCAACTTGCACAATCCATTGTTAGTCCTTTAAAAATAATAATTATCATTTTCTGTTTGTTGGTTGTTGATTCTTTCAAAACACATGAAAGTCTATTTATTCTATCTTATTTTTGAATATTTATATTTGCTTCCCACTGCAGAGCCGCATATTGAAGCATGCCGGTGATTTGACAGCTTCTGCTGCTTTGGCCAATGAAGCCAGGTGTATGGATCTAGCAGACCGTTATATAAACAGTGAATGTGTTAAGCGTATGCTACAGGCAGATCAGGTTTTGAAGATTGCCCTTACTCTTGTTCATAAGATGTTTTTTTTTCAGCACATACTATGAGTTTTGCTTTGTGTCATGTAGGATACCACTTTCTGATTGACTTTTTATGTCTGGCATCACTTTGGTTTTTTTATTTGTGAAAGGTGGCTTTGGCGGAAAAAACAGCAGTTTTGTTTACAAAAGATGGGGATCAACACAATAACCTTCATGACATGCAATGCATGTGGTCCGTTTTCATTTATTGCTGACAAGACAAGTTGAGTAGTATACTATTTTGTAAAAGTTTTTGAATGTGAATAATTCATCTTTGAAAGGTATGAACTTGCATCTGGTGAAAGTTACTTTCGCCAGGGTGACCTCGGACGGGCTCTGAAGAATTTTTTAGCTGTGGAGAAGCATTATGCAGATATTACCGAAGATCAATTTGATTTTCATTCTTATTGCTTGAGGAAGATGACGTTACGAGCTTATGTAGAAATGCTTAGGTTCCAGGATCGATTGCATTCACATGTATATTTTCACAAAGCAGCAGCTGGGGCGATTAGGCAAGCTTTTTTTCGATCAATTCTAACTTTACATCTGATCTTTCTTCAAACATTTGAACAAGTTTTGGATAGGATTCCCTTAATTTTGTTGTGATGACAATTTAGCTGTGTTTAGATTAATTTCTTAATAGGTTAGGGCCCTCTTTTCACTGTTGTTTCGTGTGGGAGTATAATTTTTATGAACTCCCATTGTATCAGTTATTGCGTGACTTATTGAAATACATTGAATGGTCAAACTTAAATCAAGTTTGTTCATGTTTTTTCATTCGTTTCTGAATTTCATCTAATTTGTCTTTTATTTTAAAACATGGAAAGATAAGCAAATTTCTTGCACCCTGCTGTTTGAAATTTGATATGAAGCAGTGAACTCATTATTTTTTCACTGATTCCATTTTGTTACTAATCTATAAAAATAGTTCATGGCCAAAGAGTTTTTTTCACCCTTTTTTCATCTCTGATAGATAACTGGACCTCTTCTTCCTTCCTAATTTACGCTGTGCATGATTGTGCATCCATGATTGTCATTCACTTGCAGTATGAAGTTCCATGGTTCTTATTTTTGTTCATATTGAGTTTGGCGCAGATGCTATTTAAAGTTGTATGATTCTCCATCAAAGTCAACCACTGAAGATGAGGATATGTCAAATCTGCCTCCTTCTCAGAAAAAGAAGATGAGGCAAAAACAGAGAAAGGCAGAAGCACGAGCTAAGAAAGTATGAAAATTTGATTCACTTCTCACTTCTCAGGAATTTTTACTCTTAATAGTTTTTAGTTAATAGTCTAAGACTCTTTTAGGAGGCAGAAGTGAAAAACGAAGAGACAAATGTCACTGGCATCTCCAAGTCTGGAAAACGGCATGTCAAACCTGTGGATCCAGATCCACTAGGGGAAAAGTTGTTGCAGGTTGCAATTCAACTGAGTATTATCTTGGAGTTACTCACCAAATTGTTTAACTTTTGCGAAGTATTGTCGCATTAATCCAGTGAGAAATTAATATACAGTATGTTTACTGCAAAGTACTTTTCTAGGTTGAAGAACCGTTGGTAGAGGCCACCAAGTACTTGAAATTACTACAAAAGAACTCTCCTGGTTCCTTGGAGACACATGTACTTTCTTTTGAAGTAAATATGAGAAAACAGAAGGTTCTACTTGCCTTCCAGGTATCTTCATGTTTGTGCGTGAACTCTGAAGATATTTCCCTTGTTTGAACATTTCTAATTTGATGTTGAATGGAAACTTGAACTTTGGATTTTATCAATATATTTTACACTTGAAATATGTACTCCATGACAAAAGTAAGAGCCTATACTGATGATAACTGTGACGAATATAGACTAATGTTTTTTATTTTGAATTCCCTGATAGGCTGTAAAGCAACTAATAAGATTGGACGCAGAGCATCCAGAATCGCATCGCTGTTTGGTTCGTCAAATCTGTAGATGATTTATCAAACATTCTGGGACAGATAATTTCTGAACAGTTCTGTTTTGTATGAAGGGGGGAGAGAAAAAGAGAGGGCTACAGATTTATCAAACATTCTGGGACATATAATTTCTGAACAGTTCTGTTTTGTATGAGGGAGGGGGGGGAGGGGAGCGGAGATCGAGCTCTTAACAACTTTGTTATCCCTTCGCCCTATAATTTTCCTGAAGCTAAATACAAATGTTGTATACTGTAGATTAAATTCTTCTCCATGGAGAGTTCAATGGCTGATCCAGTGACTGACAGTGAGAAACTTATTCGGACTGTCATTCAATTAGAGCGTCAAACAATCAGGTTTGTTGTTCTTTTCTGAAGGAAAAAGCGGTGTATTTATCACCAGAGACATTATAATCATGGCAGTCTTCTTTTTCCCGTGTTCTGCAGTCAGCTGCATGAAAGATCTCTAGTTGAGGCAAATCAAGCTTTTCTTGAGAAACACAAAGGTGACTGCTAATCTGGTCATCATGAGTATTTTTAGAGCAGTTGCAATGATAATTTTGCCATTATATTTTCCAGATTCCTTGATGCACAGAGCTGCAGTTGCAGATCTTTTATATCATCTGGAGCTGAACAAAAAGTCTGAGGCTATTAATTTAATTGAAGAAACAACAAACAATTTGGTGCCAAGGTTTTTTTTGCTTTGTTTAGAATCTAAGCTTCTTCTTGTACTTTTATTCTGCTTGATGTACCAAGTGCTTACGTACCAAGAACTGTGGTTTCATTCTGAAAGTGTGATTCAAACCCTATGCTTCGTTCTTTATTCTTAGAAATGGAGCCCGTGGACCAGTGAGGGAATGGACACTCAAGGACTGCATTGCTGTCCATAAATTATTGGAAACAGTTTTCTATGACCGCGATGCTGCATTAAGTAAGTAATTCCTAACTGTTTCCCATAAAATTTTTATGGGAGAACATCCATGAAATCATTTTTTTTTTCTTGGAGTTGCAAATCATTATTCATGGATATAAAATCTCCAAAATCATGCGCAAATGAAACAAGTGGACTTTGTATTGTTAATGAGTGGTGGAAGTAAGTTGATATTTTTTATCATTGTTTCCTTGTTAGAAAGTCAGTCACTTTTTTCTTTCCTTTTATACACTTCACATTCGACATGCATGCTTAAGTTAGTTTGAGCATCCTTAGTTTTCCTTCGAAGTTGGGAACTAGTAACTACATTTAAGAATCTCCTTGGTTAATTGAAATTGTATTGTTAGTAATACATTTGAGCTTCATTCTTTAGCTGGTTTCTTTTGGCTGATTACTTCAACATATCTGAGTTCTAATGAATCAAAAGAATAACCTCTAATGTGTGTTTTCATTAAATAGAGTTGTACCACCATGGTTGAGGGTGAAATGAAGCACTAAGAAATATCGATTGTAATTTTGACAAGTTACTTTTTCTCATCTTTGTAGGATGGAAAGAGCGTTGTGCAGAATTCTTCCCTTTCTCAACATTCTTTGAGGGCAGGCTGAGCTCGGTCATGCCAAATTCAGTGTACAACGAGACAAGAAAGGATGCTGAGAATGGGAGTGTAAACCATTCAAAGGGCCATCAAAGTGCAGATTTCCTAGCTTATAATGGAAATCTCGAGGCAATCAAGAACCTTGCTATCTCTTAGTGAAACGGTATTTGCCAGTTCATGTTGAGTTTGAGAGATAGATGTCAATTGATTCACCTTGAAAAGCAAGCAGTAGAGCTGGTTTGTTGGATACGCAACTCGTAAAGAATGCTATATGGCTTTGAGGTTTTGATCTGGCTTGCACTGATCTAGGCATGTTGCTCGAGTCCATACATCTTTTTTGCACCAGCTTTACCAATCCAGTTGAATATATGAATTATATTCCTTCTGCAAATGTGTATAACCTCAATACATTTTATTTAGGGTTGAATTCTCCATTTTCGTACATTTTTGTGAGGTCTCCGGACAGAGGTGCTTTATGGATTTGCACCACTATTTGATGAGGTAAATTAGAGGTCTAGGGAGAGTTAGGTTTCAGCCCCTCTCTCCCTCACATGCTCTCATCTTTCATACTGCTTTCCCTCGTAACTGTTCTATCCGGCGTAGATACCCAGACCTTCGTGTAATTTGGTCTGTGTTTGACTTCATTACTATGTAATAAACAGTGTCAGTAATTGCTATAAAGTGGAGGTTCCGTTTTGTTGTACTGTGATTACGCTTTTCAGAAAACAAATGGATATCTCAATCTATTCTTGCTCATCCCCACTTGAAATTTCATTTATGAACAATGATAGCTCTATGTATTTCTGCAGTGCACCTTGACAATCGCCATGAGATTGACTTTCCTTTTTTAAAGCATCATTGATATACTTATTTACGGGGAATACGTACCAATTTAGTTCATGTTTTGACATTAATGACAGTCGGGACGTTGTATCTTGCTTCATAAATTCAAACTCATAATTCTTGAAGATAAACTGTACAATACCTATAGTTGCGATGGTCATATTATCTTGCCGATATGTCTCACAGCTGCTCAAATTTAAGTGTTGTTATATAATCAACTGGCTTTGAAAGCCAGAACATTAAACTAAAGAACTTCTCGGGGAATAATCTTTCCAGGCGTTTTTTTCCGGTGGGGCTGTAGACTCTTGCTATGCGCGACTGCTCTGACCAATGTAGCTTTTACAGAGAGGACATAATGCATTCATCTTTAACCATTTATCAATGCATCCAATGTGAAAGACATGGAAGCAGGGGAGTTCTCTCAGTTCATCATTGTCTGCATATTCTGTTAAGCAAATACAGCAGACCTGCGTAAAAAAAAAAATGTCAGAAATCCGAATAATACAATACATGAAATTGAATACCAAGATTTACGTGGATAAACCCTTTTAATAAAACAACAAATCATGAGCATAAGGCATTCACTATATGAAGACCAAAATAAAACCGCAAATTTTGCAATTCACGCTTACGTGTATTTAAAGAGATCAACAAAACTTTAAATGAAGTTATAATGCAGACTCATCGACTCGCCTCAAAAGAATTGAATCACTGAATTCTAACAAAAAGTAGATTGAAAATGTCAATCGTTTGATGTTCTTCGTAAGAAGAGAAAACCCTGCTGGTTTTGTAAAATGAATTAATCAAAACTGAAACGGTTTTCAAAATCCAACTGACAGTAACTGTCAATTAATGTATGATATAAACACTCCAGAATAGATTTCTTTAGGGCACTAATCTATGCATCTTAAACTGAAGTATTTGAAATTGTTAATGATGACGACCCCCATTTCATTTTAGTATTTGGTGTTACAGTTCTTGAATCAGATGCTCAATGTCAAACACAATACAAACGAATTTGAAGAATTGTATTATGTATATGAATCATCAAATGTTAAGATCAGAAATTTAATTGCCATGAATCATATTATTACGAGACTCACCGCATCTTCACCCGATATTACTCGTCCCTTTTTGGTACCTGAAGCCAAAACTCCACCTTCACATGGCACTGTGCTTATTTCATGATCATTGACACACTTATTCTTCTGTAAAATGAACTTATATGTAGGAAGAGCATTGATAGATTCCGATGTTGCCCCATTAATTTCCAATCGATCATCTCGAATACCCAGGATGGATATTATGCAAGGCATGCAGCAACAGATTGTAGCACATATAACAAATGGCATTGCATATCCAATACAGCTGAAGGTAAGGAACACTAAAGATAGCCTGCAAGGGAGAGATGTGTTAGAAGTCTCAAATTCCAAAAAAAAATAATTAGTCCAATCATTATAATGTACAACTGGCATACCTATATAGATTAGGAGCTTCAGAAGGAGAAGAGTGACCTCCAAAGATCCAAACATTACCCACAACAAACCACACGGCAAAGAAGCCATCCAATGCGATCTTAAAATGGTCCATTAATGCATTAAGCCTGCAAAACCAATTCCCCATATTCTTAATTTAGTGGAGTCTATTGATCTTAACCATATTTTCTTGTTTTTTTCTTTGACTGTATGAAAGAAGCAGAAATAAACTTACTGTGTGCATAAGGTTCTTATTTCTGGGTTTCTTGGAGCAGGTTCAGTGCTTTGATCAATTTCCTCATCTGCCATTTGACCAATGGAAATAGCTGTATAAGATGAAGGTTCGGGAGAGTCACTTTGGAAAGAGCCTAGATACAATTGAGAGGAATGCTGCTCATCATCTTGGAGACGATTACGATAACGCCAAAAAAGAACAGGGATAGTCGCCACACAACCAGTTGCATAACCCAGAACCCATGCAAACAATGGAGCCTGTGGTTTCTCATTTTTTGACAGAGATAAAATGACAATAGACGCAATAATCTGTCCCACAGTGACAACAAGCTCAATAGAAATCCACAGCCCAGAATTTAAGGGATTTCTTTCGGGTGGACCATAAAGATCGCCTCTCCTAAGGGAGTTTCTAAAGTTCAATTGGCTTGCGGTTGAAGGAATTGAATATGTAGCTGCTTGTGGGCTATTTGATGGTCTACCATCATGATGCGGAATTCCCACCAGTCGATCATCATAAAATGAACTTGATAATGCATCCTCACTCTGTCTCTGTCTGATGACAATCATGTGTTCCTGACCATTGTGGTCATCAATCTGCTCCATGACGATTTAGCAAAGGCTTTAGTCAATAGGGAGGGATCATTATTTGGTTCTGGTGAGAGCCGATACATCCATTGAAATCCACCGGCCAACTTAAAATGTGACCAACAATGGATTCCAAATAAGTAATTTTCCCTCTACTACTTCAAGTTCTTCATTCACGAGAAGGCTTTATGACATTCTTCTACATTGCTCAAAACATCTAGAGCACTCAGCACCATAGAAACTATAGCGAGTTTTACCTTTTTTGATCTGTTACATAGAAACTCTCTTAGTAGTCGGCCTAATGTTAACATAAATTGTTACCAAAAAGAGTTGACAAATAAGGAAAGAGAAATTTGCTTAAAGGCTGTAAATCTCTATTACAATAGTGATTGGACACTGGAATTCACTATAAATTTCAAAGGTAAAGCAAGACAACATATATAGATTTCAGAAATCACATTCTTTATATCTAAATCTCAAGGCCGTTGCCTCTAGAACATTAATCAAACCCCAAGGAAAATTTACATCATCAAGTCCCATTTTTGAGTAAGAGACACTTAATTTAGAGACCATCAAGTCCCATTTTTGTAATGAACTTTTTCTTGTCAGGCTGGGATATATGCTAGTTTTTTTTTTAATGGAGTTTTACTTTTATGGAGTGAAGCATTTGTACCTTTCATAAATCTGCAACTAAAAAAAGCACAAACAAAAATAAGTCTATGTAGGACAAATACATATCAAAGAAGTTAATTATGTTACTCGAAAATTATCATAGTGTTATCAAAGAAGTTCAAGCAGTTTATTTCAAGTTGACTGCTCAAAAGCATTCAGAAATTACTCAAAATGCTTCAAATACTTTATTCGAAACTTCCAGTACGCTACTCAAATATTTAAGTACACTTTGAAGACAGGTCAAAATCAAAGAGCAAATGATAATATGAGGATGATTTCACCTCTAAAAAACTGTCGGATTCGATTAAATATGAGGGCCGTTTTTATCTGATATTCCCATTCCGAGCAACTGTTTGCAACTGCGAGCAGAACCCATCACCGAAAACCTATTCACTTCGAATCCACCATACAAACAATTTAAGAAGCATTAGGCCACTGATTATCCATATCCAATTGAAAAGGACAAGACAATTAAAAACCCACAAAACAATCATCTAAATCAAAAAACCAAGACACATCATAATAAAAAACAAGAACAATTTCCGGTTAGTAAGACAAGGATTCGACTTAAACATAAATAGAAACGAAATGAAAAAACAAGCAATTCATATTCCTTCGTAGCTCACCCATTGTTTACCCTTCGTTTCTCCAGAAAACAGTATGGCGTCAGCTTTCTTCGTAACTCCCAGTGAGGAGGAATACAGTCTTGATACTAATTGTTTTTCTTTCATTTAAGCAGCCGTTGGATTGCGATGGAGATTTTCCAATCGTGCGGTCATAAGTTGACGATCTAGACGCCTGGTCGAAACCATATTATTTTGGTGGGGTCTGGCATCCTACCTAAGCCTAAGACGCCTGACAACCATTGGATATCTTTGATTGCCGTGGCCCGTAGGATTCGTTTAGCTCATCGTTCGAACGAAATTAAAATTTTAATAATTTTATTCTTTTTTTTTTTTGAGAAATTAATTAAATAAATTTGAAACTATTTAATTAATAACAAGTCAAACTTTCAATTAATTTGACAAATAACTAAAATTTTGAACTATGAAAAATTAAAAAAAAAGGCAAACCTCGCAGTTACATTTTTCGTTAAAAATTTAAAATTTTTTCTACTACAAAAAATAAGTCATATTCCAAGAACTTGTTTTTTTTTTTTTTGCGAAAGTCAAGTATTATTAAGGAAATAGTATTTTCCTCAATAAAAATAGTATTTTTCATAGGGGATATTTATCTTCTGCTGCGAAATATTAGTTTCCTCCTCATCACAACTCGAAGGTGAAGCACGACCCTAACCTGAAATGCAACTTTAACTTTAATATCAAGCATAACTAATATTTCAATTGATTCGTTTTTAATCTATATCAAATTGTTTTTGCTAATCGATTTTCAGGACTCAGTCGGAGAACGATAAGTACGAAGTTGATATTAAAAATTGTTCGATTATTGTATCTGAAAGTGTTATTTGGATACATTGAATGATATATGAATAGAAGACATGTTTTATCTTAGGAAACTAAAATTTCGCAGCGAAAAACAAGTGTATGTTATAGAATATCCTTTCCGCAATAAATTTTTGTTCTCTGCTGAGGAAAGTAAGTCCTTGGAATATGACTTACTTTTTACAGCAGAAAACACGTAATCGTTGCGGAAAATACTTTTTCCGTAATGGATACTTGTTTTCTGTTGTGGAAAGTAAGTTATTGACTATAAGTACTTCATATACATATCCATTGCGAAAAGACAACCTATTCGCTGAGAAATTTTTTTTTAATTTTCAAAAAAAATGTGATTGCGATGTTTGTTTTCTTCATTTCTCATAATTCGAGATTTTAGTTGTTCACAAAATTATTTTAAAGTTTGGTTTATCGTTGAATCAATAGACAATGGTTTTTTTTAGGGTAAATAACACTGCAAACCCTATAGTTCTGGGTCAATGACAAGTCAAACCTTGGAGAATTTTTTTTAACAACTAAAACCCTAAACTATAAAAAATTATCGCCGGCAACCTCGCAGTCAAGTTTTCCGTCCAAATCCGTCAAATCTAATTTCTCAGTTAACTTGAAACGTTTTCCTCTCAATGTCGAACTCGTTCGTCGGCGTCGATTCTTAAAATCGATGTTAGTTCTACCATAAAAATGAATTTCAAAGTCGAAGATTCAAAAATTTCGAACTTTTTGACTGTAAAACGATGAATTTCGAAGAAGAATTGTCCGTTTTAGGTTAAAAGACGATTTTTAACATATAACGGACGTCCGTCATACTCTGATGGACGTCCGTCATACTCTCACAGACGTCCGTTCGTCCCTTATAGGTTAAAAATCGTATTTTGTCCATTTTATTTTTTATTATTAATAAACAAATATTAAATTACCGTTTTATCCTTAAAAAAGTTGTCATTATTATTTTTATAAGGATAAAAGAGTAATTTGACAGACAAGTGGCAGACAACTGTACCCCACTTGTCTGTCAAATTACTCTTTTGTCCTTATAAAAATAATATTGACAATTTTTTAAGGGTAAAATGGTAATTTAATATTTGTTTATTAATAATAAAAAATAAAATGGACAAAATACGATTTTTAACCTATAACGGACGGACGGACGTCCGTGAGAGTATGACGGACGTCCGTCAGAGTATGACGGACGTCCGTTATATGTTAAAAATCGTCTTATAACCTAAAACAAACAGTTCTCCTTCAATATTCGTCATTTTACAGTCAAAAAGTTCGAAATTTTTGAATCTTCGACTTTGAAATTCATTTATATGTTAGAACTAACATCGATTTTAAGAATCGACGCCGACGAACGAGATCGACATTGAGAGGAAAACGTTTCAAGTTAACTGAGGAATTAGATTTGACGGATTTGGACGGAAAACTTGACTGCGAGGTTGCCGGCGATAATTTCTCATAGTTCAGGGTTTTAGTTATTAAAAAAATTTCTCTAAGGTTTGACTTGTCATTGACCCAGAACTATAGGATTTGCAGTGTTATTTACCCTTTTTTTTTTATTAATTTACTATTTTTAAATGAAATAAAAAGTAATATTTCAACAAAAACCAACAAATTTGTAGATCTAGTTATGGTCTTTGTTATTTTTTAAAAAAATGTAATTGGAATAAAAAAAAAAAGTTAAAAGGTAGATTATTTCTTCATCCTTAAAATAAAAAGCAAGTAAATCTTTAAATTTTTATTTTAGAAAAATAACTATAAAATTAGATGTATTAACAATTAATTTCCCATCGTTAAAAATACTGTCAAATAAATCATATTTTGTCATGTAATCTTCTGTGTTGAATAATTTTTAGATAAAAATAATTCTCGATAAATCTATGCTTGGTAAATTTAAAAAAAAAAATTAAATATTAACCCCTTTAAACTGAAGAAGTTATTTGCTTAAAAATAAAATTTAATAATTGGCTTGCTCATCACTCACTCGAGTCTATAAGAACTAATATGTATTTTACGTAAAATAAAAATATTAAAAAAAATGTGCAATATAATTTCGATCAAAAGAGCTACACATGGTCGGGCCCCCTCATCTCTAATCAACCAAAATACAAACGGTGACGTTTTTTTATAAGCAACGTGGCCCAATGGGAATTTCTAACTTCACCACGTGTGCCTCTAATTTCCGGCGATGTAGTATCTAACCAAATGAATCACGTGCTCCCTTGTCACCAACACGTGATTTTTTTAATCTAAATCTTAGGACTATATTATTTTTTTGGAAAATGATAAATCAACCGTCATTCTTTACTGTTGGTGACAAACCAACTATCATCCTTTTTTTTCTAACAAATAAACCATTGAATTATGAGAAATTGACGCTGCTACTATCACTGTCACGTTTGACGTTAACTCTTTAATGACAAACCGCGGTGGTGTTCCGAGACGCCTCCTCGGTTTGTCTTGTTAAAACATGTTTATGTCAAATTTGAGGATTTAAACGCGTGATTTTGGAGCCGAGAAAGGGGGGTCATGGGGTAATCCCAATGACAATTGATAGATCTCTGAGAGAACTTCGATTTGATACCTTTTGGAGACGAGTCTGACACCTATAGACAAAGTATTGGTCTTTTGAAGTTGAAGATGTCAAAAATCTAATAAAAAGATTGGATTCGTAAAATATATACATAGGGACTCTCTGTTTTTCATGGCTACTTCAAAGTCCGTAGCAGTTCTCGGTTTTTAGAGTTTCATGGCTATTTCAAAATACTTATGTATATGTTTTAAGAATACAATCTTTTTATTAGATTTTTTTTACCTTTTCAACTTTAAAAGACCATAACTTTGACTACAGGTGTCAGAATCGGCTCCAAAATGTATCAAATCGAAGCTCTCTCAGATCTATCACTTATAAATTGTAATAAGGTTTACCTTATGAACCCCCTTTATCGGACCCAAAATCATGCGTTGAAACTCTTAAATTTACGATAAAAAATTTTTAACAAGACAAATCACCGCAGTGGCTTCTCAAGACACCGCCGCTGCGTCCCAAGACACCGCGGTGGTTCAGGCTAAATTTGCCTTTTTTCTTATAAAACCACGACACTCTTGCGGTTTGTCTAAAACCGCGGCGGCTCCACATCAGCTTATTAATGGCAAACGTGACAACGATGTTAGTTTTGTTATTTTCTCATACGTCAGTGGTTAATTTGTTAGAAAATAAATAATAGTGGTTGACTTGTCTTTAAATGTAAACGATAATGGTTAATTTTTTATTTTCCCTTTTTTATTTTTTAAGGGAAAGCAGCTTCAATAAGCAAGGCTGGTTTCTGAGGCGGGCAGTTTCACGACATGCCAACATGTCGTTTTAGGAAAAAAAGAAATCCTCCAATTACAGAACTATTCAAGTTTCTTCGACAATGTCGAGGATCAAATTATAAAACCAACAGATTATGCAAAATCACGTGGATTGTTTCAAGTCGTCTAATCAGACGGCTGGTAGTGAATCTCACTAAAATCATCAGTCTCCGACAGCCGTGGGGTGGCGCCAGCCTTTTTCTTAAGACACGGGGAAACAAAAGGAGACCACAACTTTGCTTCCTACTTGAGAGTGAACGTCTTTCTTTTATTTGTTACCAAACACTGTCCACCACTATATGAGCTACCATGTTTCGGATACTGCAATTATGAACATGTCAGAATAATTGAGCTTGGACTGGCCGAGACTTTTTGGATAGTGGGACTAGTTCAAACGAAGAAGAAATGGGTTTTTTCAGATAGTGCAGAAGATCGGCGTCTGGTCTTCAGCTGTAAAGAAGCTAAATTATATCGTTACAGCGGAGGAATCTGATGTATTGGCTGATTTATAATTAGCCAGGGGCTAAATCTTTCTGTTTTGTCCGCAACTTCTTTGCATTTAATGTGGTCTTTCAAGGGCAGTAGATAGTACATGGAGCATTCAACCGACATGGACCAATTCTACGTGATTTTGTCCCCTCGATTTACACATTTGTTCTCGAAAAGCAAGACCTGGTCAAGGAGTAAAAGCTTGTACAGTAGTAAATCTTGATTACGTTATGTGTATATTACAGTGATTTACAGTCCTTATTGTCGTCGGGAAAAGGCGTAGAATAAGGACAAACAATTAGAAGAGACGACATAAACTAAGTTAGGGTTTCATAACTGTCATTCGTCAAGCTTGTTTCTCCAAATAATCTATTTCTGGCAAAACTGTAAAAACATGACTGTTTTCGTAGTTATTTGTTGAGTAATTCTGTGCGTGTTTGCAGAATGTTTCTTGAGACACGCAAAGATGAAACCCAGAAAAAGTTGATCAAAAACCTAGAAACCAGCTCATGGACTTTGCTGATCCCATATTAACTTCTCAAACACTGTTTTCTCTCCTTTTAACTTCAACTTTATATTATTTTAATTTTTTAATTAAATTTTATATTTTTGTAGAAATTTATTTTCTCTTATTAAAGATTTCATATTATAACCCGAACTCTATTTTAAAATGTTGCGGTAAATATTAGAGTAAGGCTCTTTTGACAACTAAAAATTATTCATACTTTTGTTGCACCGAATCGGTGTCTGAGCAAGGAATCCGCCTTGATCTGATGGCTAAAGATGATGCTAGTGGAAAATGAATCACCAAAGACAACTTGCTACTCGATAGGTTTAATCAACTATGTGACTAAATTAATCAACGAATTGATAAAAAATTTGCTGAGATCGAAAACCTTATTCGCAATTTCACACTGATTGTTATTGTGTTTGTTGCTAAAAAGATATATGAATGTGTGAAACGATGATTGAAGGTCATAGATTTTTACTCTGACAATGATGAAATTGAAGATTTATGACAAAAGCAACCACGAAGAATAAATTATTCCTTTGATGAAAAAGATAATTTTTGTGTTAGATGAATTTTTAATCAAAGGTTAAATACTTGTGAATTCAATGTGAATATGGATTTACAAGTATTGATAGTCAATGGAAAAAGTATTGAGATTCACGAAACCTTTATCTGGCTGACAATTACAAATTTCGGCCTTGGAACGGGCTAACCATTGCCTATCGTCAATAGGAAAAACCATCATCTTCGACTTTTGATGACGATCGACAACAACCATTACTTAGCTTAAAAGGCAGTCATCTAGCCACAAATGGACTTTACACACCATCGATTCTTGGAATTGCTGAATCGAATAATGAGATTCAAATCCTAAAATGCAATTATATTTCTTTAAATATCTTCCAACCTAATGATCATTACCTCCAACAAGAATTTTTAACATGCGACGATGTTAAATCTAAGATCGGTGATGATTTTTTGAACAAAACAATTAGGGTGTTGGGCGAACTAACTAGTACCAAGCCTAAGCCCATAAATCGTGGTATTTTAATATTTTATTTTATCTATATTTTTTATATTTAATTTCATTGGTTTAATTTCTTAGATAGACTTTATTTTTTTTAAGTTTTTGTAAATATTTATTTTATCTTATTAGAGATTTTAAATTATAATTCGAACTCTATTTAAAGGATTTTGATGAATATTAGAGGATATTTTTTTGACAATTAATAAAAATTATTCCCACTTTGAGAATTGTTTTTATGCTGTTATTTTATTTTCCCGTTTCGATTACGAAACAAAACTTCCACTGTAGTAAATGCAATTTAGCCTATGAATTTAAAAGTTAGAGACAATTGGTACCGTAAATTATTTTTTTCAGCAAAACTATCTTTATATTTTAAGTTTCTAGCAAAACTGTTTATAACTTGTTAAAATTTATTAAATGTCTCACGTTTTTTTACTTGTAATAATAATTTTAACCCACTCTAGTTACCTTGATCCACTCGATTTCATGCACATACTTAGTTTTACCCTCAGTTTTGAACAAAGACCGCAGTTGGAGTACCATCTAATCTTCGCAATCGATTACGATATTGAGTATGTACGAAAAATCAAGTGAGCTAAGGGTAGCATAGTATGTTAAAATGACAACTACAAGCAAAAAAGATGAGATATTCTATGTTACGTTGTACAACATAGAATGTATGCATTGTATGAGGGTGTGTGATTAAAGAATTTAATTACGATCATTTGCTGCTTAATTATTTGTTCTTGGATACAGAATCTAATCTGCACTTCACCAAACATTAATGTTTTATTTTAATAAATTTAACATTGAATGAAATAATTAAAAGAAGAAAGTATTATTACATAGTCAAAGTCTAAATTTTAGCCGCAGATGAAGGTCGTCAGGAATAATGAATTTATATTATCGTCTCTCTGAATTAAAATAATGGTTTCTGACAACGTTGCTTTTTAGGGGTTCAATAAATCCTACATAAACAAAGGACAATTATTTTTAAAACACTGTTTCACCCATAATTGAGCAAAATTAACAAAACAACAATCAAATAATCAAATGATTATAAATAATTTACTAAATAATTTTTATTAATAAATAAAATAAATAACATTTTATGTTTTTATTAAAAAATATTTTTTGTTCTTTGTGAAATATTATCTTTCAGTCGTAAAAAGTGAGTCATAGACATAGGACTAAGGAGAGATTATTTTCTGCAAAAGATAGATGATTCTGCTGTGGAAAGTGAGTTTTTAGAATAGAACTTAGAAAAGATTACTCGTAGCGGAAATATTACTTTCTGCTGCAAAAACTATTCTTTCCATAGAGGAAAATGCTATTTGTATTTCATTTGCTGATTTTTTTTTGTCATTTTTCAGTATAGCAAACAATAAATTTTCCTGCGAAATTTTTTAGTAGATCGAAAACATATCTAGTTTGAAGTGCATTGATTTTTCAACAAACAGTTAACTGAAAATATTCTATTTTGATACCAAAACCAATTTCAAACAACTTAACGTTTTTAAAATTTGTTTTTCGACAAGTTTATTTAGTGAATCAGAAACACGTTTAGCATGAACTTAATTGATTTTTCACCAAACAGTTAGCTGGAAATCTTTCATTTTGATATCAAAATCAATTTCGAACAATTTTACTAAAAATCTTTCATTTTGAAAGGTCTTCTCATTTTTAACATTTTGTTCAACATGTTAACAACGATGATTGATTTGTTCATTTCTCATAGATGAATATTTTATTTATTAACAAAAATTATTTAGTGATTGATTTGTCATTGACCTTATTTTTCAGTAAATTTTCGGTTAATTTCTAAATTTCCAGTTGAAAAAATGATACCTTTTTCTGAAATATTTGTATTTTCAAATAATTAAGAATTAAACGGATGCAGTTTATTGACGAGATTATGCTTTTAAGATGCTCTAATTTCTTTGTTTTAGTTTAAAACCATTAAATTATAGTCAGGGAGAGCCAAAAAAGGGAAGTAATTATTTTACTAAGAAAGAGAGACTCTTTATTTACAATAAATAAAATATAATTGCCATCACCTTAATCAATATTTATTGGTAATGATTGAGATTAACGTTGGGCAGGAACGTGTGGGTGGACCTGGACCGGGGCTTAACTCTCAAACCGAAATTCAAGAACCGGGGAAAGGTGGGACCCAGTGCCCAGGACCCCAACTTCAGTTCCATTTTCCCTGCCAAGCCACCCCTACGCGTGGGTCCTTTGAAGACCTTTTTTGACTGTCTTTCATGACACGTGTTGATATAAGATTGGTTCAACCTTTTTGTCGGCCACATCGTCTCGCTTAAACGCACGCATGTCTTGTCTACACAAGTATATAAATACCCATCTTCCAAAATGTAGTTAGGAGAAACCAGGAAGCCTGTCTTTACACTTTTAGCAAACGGTGAAGAAGATATCTTTTTTCCGAAATTTTAAGCTTTTTTAGCAGAGAAAATGTCTTCCGCAATTGGGTATTGTGCGCCGGGATCCAATGAAGTAAAGTTGAATTTGGAGGAAACGGAGCTGACCTTGGCGTTGCCCGGAGAGTCTCGGGGGAGGTCGGAGATTTTGGCGAAATCCGGCGCTAAACGATTATTCTCTCAGACCATTGATCTCAATCTTGGAAGATCAAGCAGCGAGGAGGATGAACAGGAGGAAAATGACGCGTCGAGCTTAACCAAATCTCCACCGGTTAAGTAAGTTAATGAAATCATCGATTCAAAATCACCAGTCAGTTTTAGGTTTTCGACTGCGCAGAAATTCATTCTTTTCTTGCACGAAATGTAATGAATCTTTTTTCTCAATTTGTGTTCATCTGCTGTCTCAGAAAGCCAGCAGTGGGTTGGCCGCCGGTGAGAGCGTCGAGAAAGAACGTGATAAAGAGAATCAAGCTAGTCAAAGTGGCCGTGGATGGAGCGCCATATCTGAGAAAGGTTGATTTAGAAATGTACAAAAGCTACCAGCAATTGCTCAGCGCTTTGGAGGACATGTTTTCCGGTTTGGCAATTCGTATGTGTCCTTTAATTCATGTCCATTACTTGTATTTTCAAGCTCTGAGTTTCAGAAAAATGGTGTTTTTTTTTGTGCAGGTAATTATTTGAACGAGAGAAAAGCCAAGGACCCCGCAAATGCTAATGGAGTAGAATATGTTCCGACTTATGAAGACAGAGACAGTGATTGGATGTTGGTCGGAGACATGCCTTGGAAGTAAGTTTTACTCGAATGAATTTTATCCATTCTTCACCAAATTCTACCCATCTGAGCTAATCACACCCTCTTTTTCCAGAATGTTTGTGGAATCTTGCAAGAAGCTGCGGTTGATGAAAAGCTCAGAGGCTACTGGATTAGGTACATCCAACTGTACCAACTCCAATTGAATAATCCCTTCATAGAAGATGCAAGTCTCCATTGTAGATATTGCTGTTGTATAGAGATTTGTTCAAGTTTTGCTTAAACATGAAGAGTGCTCGATATAAAATTCAAAGGAAGGAGAGAGAATGACTTTCTAACTTCTGCAAAATTCCGCTTTGTTGTCAACAAGCTTGTCTTTCCTTCTGGGTTTATTCTACTTCGATCTACCGTAGCCACATAGAACTAGATTTCTGCCCTCACAGATGATGAGGATCCAACCCTCTCCAACCTTCTGAATAAAGGGTGGGAAGATAAGCTTCACAAAGTCTTTCACCTGCAATTGATCGAAAACAACTTCAGCTTAAAAGCAATTTCATGAAATTAAGGATCATTTGTTGTAGAAAATGAAACAATGACAGATGATAAAGAAAACAGTAAAAAACAAGAAACACAAGAGTTTACGTGGTTCGGACAAAATCGTCCTACATCCACGGGTATAAGAGTTGAGCCTCTTTCACATACATCTCAAGATTACATGGAGTATTACTGCAACGCTTTTCTTGGCAGCATTAATATGAAAAACTAACTTGGGAGACTAACAACAAGAATTCACTATTCTTGATATCTCTCATACGTTTCTCACACCTTTTCTCTCTCTGTTATCCTCTGTTTTCTTCTCTGATAACAGAACAATGACAGACCAAAAACTTAACCCATTTTACAGCTGCAACATATATATACATATATACTCATCATAATATGCTTCAAGATTTTTACCCACCCTCTCGAGCTGTGTTTTACTGGCAAAAGAGGGAAATCAGTTTGAGCCATAGTTGTTTTTTATGGGAAAGTTTTTCTGCAATGATCCTTTTCTCAGACCTGTGGATCAACAGCTTTGACAACTTCCACCGGAAGTGGCCTGAAACCAAACATCCAACCGTCAAATAAAACCACCTATATATCACCGAAGACATTTAAACAAGAAGGCAAACATTTTCACTGAAAGTAAATCTAGATATCTATTTCTTAATCTCGCCATATCCTATTTAAACTTTAACTTCAACCTCAGGCCATGGTGAAGTGTCACCTCGGTCGCCTCTCCCGTTATACGCAGACTCGAGAGAGGGGATAGCACATTGTTAGAATCTATTGACGTAAAATTTTGAGATCCGATGGGAAAAGTTAGTAGCATTTCGAAGCAGTTTATCATTTCTGGGAAGCTTTATCTTCTTTACCTGGATATGATAAAATAAGTTTGATCATATATGGAATTAATTTATATGAATATGAAAATATATATATATATATATATATATATATATATATATATATATATATATATATATATATATATATATATATATTCCATTGTTATAAAGTCGACCTATAGATATACATTTATAGGCTACAGCTTCATCATTCACTCTAACAACCATAATAGCTGGAATGGTAGAAGGATTCAAATTCACACCAAGCNATATATATTCCATTGATCTAAAGTCGACCTATAGATATACATTTATAGGCTACAGCTTCATCATTCACTCTAACAACCATAATAGCTGGAATGGTAGAAGGATTCAAATTCACACCAAGCCAAATTTAATTCAATGACTTAATACAAAACGAAATGAGTAGACAAATGGAGAGAGCAATATTGTTAATGTGGAGGTGCAAATACTCATAATTACACACGTGCGCGTTTGTTGTTTATCAGGAGATTTCTTCAAGCTGCGCAGGCCCGCACAATACATAGTTTTCTTACGAGCGCCATGCGCAAAATACTTCCCAAGTGAACTGGACCCATGTTCTGGATCACCTGTTTTTCCTCCAGCTTTTCTGCTTCATCGCAACACGACCAAAATGAAAACTTGAGCCGACATTTGAACAATGGAGACATATTTTAGGCGCAATTCAAGCTGAAAAATCATATTTCAATTTTGGGTAATATTTTTTTAGACGTTCTAGGTGGGTAAGAGAAGGCAAGTTTCTACTTTTTTGAGGAACTTCCATCATAATCTTTCGAATTTCCTTCTTCCTCAAAAGAAAGGGAGGATTTTGGAGAGTCTTTTCATGCTTTCATTTTGACGAAATCAGTGGCTTTCCGTTCTGGGTTTATCTTACTATTGTTATTCTTATTGGTAAGTATTTTTTGTCGACGTTTTCGGAGAATTCGAATCAAACATAATGCACCCAAGCACGTTGTTGAATTAGCTACTAAACAAATGTATTAGGACAAACCCATACGTCTCTTCCCTTTGCGGTTTGTCTTCTCTCGTACGACTCGAAAAGACTTCCACCGAAAAAGCACTAGTACCATATTTGATTGGGTGAATCTAATTTTCTTTGGCTGAAATTTCGCCCATCCTTATCTGTAAAAAATTTCTGGCAGTTTCAGTGGGGGAATCGAGGCTTTTACTGGTGGTTCTTGATCCCGCAACTAAATAATCTCCCTTTTCCCTCGTTTTTTATCTGGGTTTTCTGAAAAATCGCTTTGCGGTATAGAGGCCTAAACTTTGGCGCAAAGCTTACAGAAAAATTGGGTAGAAAAGGGTTCGGTGTCGAAGGCCGTTGCCATGGGTTCATATGGAAGACTTGCGAAGAGGGCATTGGAGACGGAAACGCCAGTTATGGTTCAGGTATGCAGGCGAGGAGTCCAAGCCTTTTTAATTTCGATTATAATTATTTAAGAATCTTAATCAGATGATATTTGATTGTTGTTTTTACGATAGAAAAAAGATGTTTGGATTGTGACGATGGTCGAATATTTTTCAGATTCAGGAACTGATACGAGGAGCTAAAGATGCTATGTCCTTGGCTCAGGTTTGTCTTTCACCTGAAGCCAGTGGGTATTATTATGATCTAATTTCTTGCTTTGTCATAGATCTAGCTCTATTCTTTTCTCTTTTTTACTGACCTGTAATTTTAGCATATATATAAAAATCAAAGATTGCAGGAATGCTTCATAAATACAGCCTAATTTGATGGCATTGAATCAGAATAGTTAAATTGTTTCTTTTCGACTCTCTCCAAGTTATATTTGTATAGACACTAATGTTGATCGAATCTGTTCTGACTTTCCCATTATTTTCGTGCTTCATTCGATCAAGAAATAGAATGAATTGGCAATCAGCAGCCTATTCCTTTTTTGGCTCCTTTCTTGGCTGTTTTTACAATGTCGTTCTGGTGGTTTTGCTGCAGGGAGTTGTGCATTGGCAACCACCAAAAGAGGCTTTAGATAAGGTGAAAGACCTCGTATGGGAAGCTTCGATCAGTCGATACGGTGCCGATGAAGGCATTCCTGAACTCAGGGAGGCCCTGCTAAGAAAGGTATTCTTTAATGCTTTAAGCTCTCTTTGCTGAATTAAAATGAGAGTTTTTTTCTTTGTGAAAATATCAGTAGATTACAACTCGTATGGATTTATAATTCTTGATCTTGTGCTCATACCGTCGTGGAGTTACGGGCAATTTCTTTTTGCCTGTTTTGCAGCTAAGTCAAGAAAATAATTTGACCAAATGTTCCGTGATGGTCACAGCCGGTGCGAATCAGGTAAACACAATTTCGATTGGCTCTTGATGTTTTTGCCAGTTGTTAGTTTACATGATTGTCTATCATAGTAGATTATTCATCTGCCCGTAGTTTTTTTTCCTTAAGGGTTTTTTCACGTAAATCTGTTGTCCCACATTGTATTTTCTTTTTCTGGTTATCGTTCGATCTCTAACACTATCATCTTCGACAGAATTAGAAATTTGAAACTTATCTCCATGCAGGCATTTGTAAATCTTGTTCTCACATTGTGTGATGCTGGAGATTCCGTCGTTATGTTTGCGCCGTATTATTTCAATTCCTACATGTCATTTCAGATGACAGGTGTCACTAACATATTGGTGGGTCATGGGGACCCGAAGACACTCTATCCAGATACAGGTTCATAAGTTCATAGCTTTTGATAATTTAAGGATGTGGTAATGAGATAAATTGTTTCTCATCTGCTTTCTACCTACGATTTGATTTTTTCGGCTAATTAGAAATGCGATTGACTGGTACTTTCTTGTTTGATCCGGGTTATTGATTGGTTTGCTGGTTTGTTTTGATTATTAGAGTGGTTAGAAAAGACATTATCAGAAACCAAACCGACCCCTAAGCTTGTCAATGTCGTTAATCCCGGAAACCCGAGTGGTACCTACATTCCAGAGCCTATTCTTAAGGTCGGAATCTCTCTCTCTCGCTCTCCGAGGTTTCTTAATTCTAACCGTTTGGTGTTGTCTTCGGTCTTGTATATAGAAAATAGCAGATATCTGTCAAAAAGCTGGTTCTTGGCTTGTTGTAGACAATACATACGAGTAAGTCTTGTCGGTTTTTATTCAAATCCCGCTTATCTTAATTTGATTTTTTATTGATAGTCTTAGAGTATATTATACTAGTAAGATCTCATATCTAACTAATACAAGACTTTTTGAGGTCAAACCCAAGAACAAAGTCGTGCAGGTTTCTGTTTAAAGCAGACAATATTGTACTACTTGGTAGAAATGAAGATTTTACAAATGGTACACCGGAAAAGATCGACTTACTGTGTTTGTGATCGTTTTTTCAGATACTTCATGTATGATGGTTTGAAACACTCGTGTGTGGAAGGCGACCACATAGTCAATATTTTTTCGTTCTCCAAAGCTTACGGAATGATGGGATGGCGGGTCGGATACGTACGTATACTCTTCTCGATATTTTCTATCACGAAGCAAACATTCGACTTGCCATAAATTTATGTGATTAGAAAACTGGCAGATAGCGTATCCTACCGAAATAAAGGGCTTTGCAGACCAACTCTTGAAAGTTCAAGACAACATCCCAATCTGCACTTCGATAATTTCGCAATACCTCGCCCTCTACTCGCTCGAAATGGGGCCAGGCTGGGTCAACGAACGAGTAAAAGATCTCGTGAAGAACCGAGACATCGTGTTGGAATCACTGTCCCCCCTTGGCGATGGGGCCGCAAAAGGAGGGGAAGGAGCCATATATCTCTGGGTGAAGCTTCCCGATGCAATGGTAGAAGATGATTTTCGAGTCGTGCGGTGGCTGGCCCACCGTCACGGAGTGGTGGTGATACCTGGAAGTGCATGTGGGTGTCCTGGGCATCTGAGAGTCTCTTTTGGAGGGTTGGTAGAAGATGATTGCAAAGCTGCTGCGGAGAGATTGAGGAAAGGTTTGGAAGAATTACTCGCACATGGAATGGTAGTAGAGTAACGTAATTATTAACACTAAGTCTACGATTGTCAAGTTCTACTAACTCTATTCATAACCATACACGTTATTTCTCTATCGGGAATTTGATACGAATACTCGTTCAACTTTAATACATGTTATGACTTTGGCTGTGCAAATAAACGTGTCTGTCACGTTGCACATATAGCTTGTGTTACAAATTTCTGCGTGACATTATAAATGCAATGTTGCAGCCCAAGCCCACCAAGAAGGCTGCTTACTTTTATTACGTCAAATCGAAGTCCAAGAAATTGGCGCCATTTTACCGTCGGAGTTCAGTTCGTCGGAGGTGTGGTTTCTTGGAGTTTAAGTATGTCTGAGTGCTCTATGCGTCTTGTTTGGCTGGGAAACCCTACGTCCTCCGACGCTCTGAAACACTTGGGAGGAGTTTGAGAGCGGGAATGGGAGGCGTTTCGTTAGTGGGCTTACGCGATCATCTCAAGTTGGAGAGGAAATATGCTCTTGAGGGAGCATATGATGCTTCCATCATCTTATTTGATGGCGTCCTCCCTCAGATCAACAGGTGTTCTGTCTCTCTCTCTCGCTCACTTTTGAATATACCGGTGGCGATTATATGTCCGATATGTGATGTTGGTAATAGGAAGAAGAACACTTGCTAAATGCTTCCCATTTCTCCGGGAATCCTTCGTTACTGGCAAAATATTATTGGAAAAATGAACTTTGCGATTAATTACATCTCCGAATGTCTCCGACGAATAATATTTTATTGACTTTTATAAACAAGTTGAAAGGACTTAAACCACTTAACCACTACATCAAAACATTATTGCTGTATTTCCATGCAAGAGAGGTGGGGATTGCTAGTTATATTCGAAAGTTTAAAATGTCTCACATTTTTATTTTAGGCATTTAAACTCGCTCGATGACCCTTGCATTCGGCCAAAATGGACGAGTGTGAAGAAAGCCATTTCTGGGGAAATAGAAGCAGTGAGGCAGTTAGCCGTTTAGATGCGGAAGATGATACATTATTCTAATAATCTATTAATGTGGTTTATGTTAATTAAAGTACATTGATTTAATATTAAGATGCTTACCGTGATGATTGTTAAGCATAAAAAAAATTATATTAATTGAGTTTTAATTCCCTTACCTTGACCTTGCTAAAGTGAAAATATATAGTTAAAAGAGATGAAGATTAAAGATAAGAATAAAATGATATTTACGTAATTCCCTATAAAATTAAAAAGTAATTATTTAAATTATCTGTAAAGACATATATTTAATTCTCTTAATGAGATGGGCACGGGTTGAGAGGAGGGTTGGTTTTTGCTTTTGGAGGGAGTAAGTGCATTATGCACTAAGGAGTGAGAAAAACACACCAGAAAAGATTAAGGAAAAGTTGTTCATCTCTTGCTCTCACTCTCAATTCTCTCGCGATTGTCTTCTGAAAAAGAGGAAACAAGCAATCATACATCCTCTCTTGATTTCCCTTGATCATTGAAGGGAAAATGTAAAGAAAGAAGGATCAAAGAGATAAAACATTTCGAATTAATGTTTACATCAACAAAAGCATGAATTAAGGTTAGTAAGCTATTGAGTTTGTTTATCCGTAATTGATAGAAACTGAGGTTGAATCAAACTACGTTAAAAGACTTGGGAAAATGAAAGTATTGTTTGTATGAAAGTAAATAAAACTAACAATTGGTATCAGAACACGGTGATTAATGTTTTGATTTGCCATGAACAAAGGTTTCATAATCGTTGATTTTGCTGCATAATTTTCTTGCTACATAATTGTTTCTACATAAAGGTTGATTTTGTTTAGTAGAAAATTTAGAGTTTGGTTTATGGATCAAGAGTATTGACTAATGAAAATTCGATTGATTACTCGCTATGATTCAAAGAAATTGATTTCTAGAATTAGAGATGCGAAGGAAGTCGATTTCAGATGAAGAAATTGACCAAATTCCTTTTGCATTAAGTTGCAGTTATGGACGAAGCAGATGATATAGGACACAAATAGACTCGTCTGAATTGAATTTGTAATTTTAATATCTAGTTTCGGATGATAGCGGATGCGAGTTTTACGTCCGTTAGTCGTCCGCAAGGCAGAAATATTGAATTTAAATAAATGATATAAATGAAAAGTTTACTCAATTAAATATTGTTGTATAGAAACTTACTAGTCACCAAAGTGACCGAGTTTGAAATGATCAATATTAAATTGTGTGATTTATTAATTTAATTATGGTGAGTTATTGAAAGAAAATTATTAATCATAAATTAGTAGGTCACCCAAAGGTGAAACAATGTTTATAATCAATAATATTCAAGTGACACATTTACATATTTGATTAATATGTTTAAATATTCAAAGATATTAAACATATTACATTAAATATGTTTATGAGTCTATTAAAGTTTATATTGAAGTTTGTTTTATGTGATAACATCAATAATTATTTATTTCTTTAAGGATTACCCAAAGGTAAACTTAAATAAATAAAATTATGTTTATCTGAATTCGATTAAATTATTGAATGAGCAGGTGTTATATTTTTTTGCAGCTTCTGTTCATTTGTTTGCCTCCGGCAATGCTTTACTCAAGTTCAATGGTCTGAACTATGCTGATTGGTCTTAACAAATCCAATTTCAACTGGGTGTATTGGATTTAGACCTAACATTAGTTTGTGATAGACCACCAGCTATTAATGAGACCAGTACAGAAGCTGATAAGTCATACAGTGAGACTGAGAGCGGTCTAATCGGCTGTGTTTGAGCTTGATGAAGATGACTGAAAATTTTAAGTCATCAATGCCAAAGATGAATAATATAAAGGAATTCATGTCTAAAATAAAAAAATATTCCCAATCAGACATTACGGATAAGTCCGTTGTAGGGAATTTGATGAGTAAGTTGACGACTAAAAAATTTGATTGGTCTCAACCCATTCATGATCATGTAACAAGCATGACCAATTTGGCAGCAAGGCTGAAAACGTTGTGTATGGATGTAAGTAAATCATTTTTTCTTCAATTCATCATCAACTTACTTTCTATTGAGTTTGGCCAGTTTCAGGTGAATTATAACACTATTAAAGAGAAATGGAACTTTCAAAAAATTAAGACCATATTGATTCAAGAGGAAGGGAGGTTGAAGAAAATGAAAGACCATACCGTTCATTTGACGTTTCGGAAGGAAACCAATAGTAGCAAATGAAAGCCGACTAAGAAGAACAAACAGAAAGGAAAAGACCAATTAAACATTAAAGATGGTCAAATCCAAAAAGAGTTTAAGTACTATTTTTGCAATAAAACTGGACACATCAAGAAAGATTGTCCGAAAAGAAAAGCTTGGTTCGAAAAGAAAAAGTACACTATTTGTTTCAGTATGTTTTGAATCAAATATTATAGAAGTGTCTAGTAATACTTGGTGGTTAGATTCTGGAGCTACTACTCATGTATCTAATGTTACGCAGGGATTTCTTTCGATCCAGCCCATAAACGGAACTGAAAAGTTCTTGTATATGGGAAACAGAATGAAAGCATGGATATAAGAAATTGGGACGTATAAATTGATTCTAGATACTGGACATCGTCGGGATCTAGAAGAGTGTCTCTATGTTCCTGAATGTGCCAGGAATTTAATTTCTGTTGCAAAGTTGGATTATGTAGGATTTAACATTGAGATTGGTAATGATGTGTTTTCTTTGTACAAATAAAAATATTGTTATAGTTCGGGTATTTTAAAGGATGGTTTGTACTGTTTCAATCTTAATGTTAAATATTTTGACTCTCTATTTAATGTTAATAATGTGATTGGACCTAAACGTAATGCAACAAATGAAAGTTCTGCTTCATTATGGCATAAACGTCTAGGTCATATATCTAAAGAAATGATGTTGAGGTTAAGAAAAAATAATATTTTACCTTAATTAGATTTAAATGACTGGGACGTGTGTATAGATTGCATTAAAGGAAAGCAAACTAAACACACATCAAAGTATCCCGCCACAAGAAGCAGTGAACTTTTAGAAATGATACACACTGACATATATGGTCCATTCGACACTCCTTCATGGAGTGGTGAAAAATATTTTATCACGTTTATCGATAACTTCTCACGTTATGGTTATTTGTATCTACTGCATGAAAAGTCTCAAGCGATAAATGTTATAGAAATATTCATAAATGAGGTGGAAAGACAGTTAGATAGAAAAGTAAAGGTAGTGAAATCTGATAGAGATGGTTAATATTACGGAAAATACGATGAAAATGGACAAAACAAAGGTACATTTGCAAGGTTTCTCGAATTTCGAGGCATTTGTGCACAGTATACAATGTCGGGAACACCACAACAAAATGGTGTAGCTAAAAAGCGGAATCGTACTCTTATCAAAATGGTTAGGAGTATGATGAATAATAGTGATGTACCTTTATCGTTGTGGATGCACGGTTTAAAAGTCCGTTGTATATTTGCTAAATAGGGTTCTTAGTAAGGTAGTTCCTAAGACACCTTATGAACTGTGGACGAGAAGAAAACCTAGTTTGAGACATATCTATGTTTGGGGTTGTCCGGCAGAAGTAAGGATATATAATCCACATGAAAAGAAGCTCGATGCAAGAACCGTCAGTGGTTATTTCATCGGTTATCTAGAAAAGTCAAAAGGGTATATATTTTACTATTAAAAGCATAGTAAAAAAATAGTTGAATGTAGAAATGCTCAATTCATTGAGAATTGTGAGTTCAGTGGGAGTGATGAATCATGAAAGGTGAATATTCAAGAGAATCGAGTGGAGGAAACAACATCTAGTACTTCTCATCAAGTTGTCATTCCTTTTGTTGTATCACAGTCTAACAACATACTGGAACGACATATGAATATTCAAAACAATCAAAGTGAATGTGTCAATGATGAGCATATTGATAATAGACAAGTTGAAAGTGAACAATCACAAAGAATAGAATTGCGAAGGTCTGTAAGGCAAAGGAGACAAACAATTTCTGATGATTATGTGATTTATTCATTTGAAGAGGAATGTGACTTGAGTAACGACAAAAATCCAGATTCATTTAAACAAGCCATGGAATGTAATAGTTTTGAAAATTGGTTAAATGCTATGAAAGAAGAGTTGCAATCGATGGATGACAATAAAGTCTGGAAATTTGTAGAATTACCTAAAAGAAAGAAACGTGTTGGTTGTAGATGGATTTTCAAAACCAAACGTGACTCGAAAGGTAACATCAAAAGGTATAAGACCAGACTTGTCGCCAAATGTTACACTTAGAAAGATGTCTTTAACTATAAAGAAACCTTCTCTCCAGTTTCAAAGAAGGACTCTTTAAGGATAGTTATGATTTTGGTAGCTCATTATGATTTAGAGCTTTACCAAATGGATGTAAAAATCACCTTTCTTAATGATGACTTAGAAGAAGAAGTATATATGGATCAACTAGAAGGATTTTCATTTCCTAGAAATGAAAAGTTGGTGTGTAGATTGAATAAGTCAATATATGGATTAAAACAAGCTTCCAGACAATGACATATTAAGTTTAACAATACCATTACGTCGTATGGTTTTATAGAGAACACCGTTGATCAGTGTATCTATATGAAGGTCAATGAGAGTAAGTGTAGTATCCTGGTACTGTATGTTGACGATAGTCTTCTTGTTGCAAATGATAAGGGAATGTTACATGACGAAAATGTTTTTCTCTCTAAGAATTTTGAAATGAAAGATATGGGCGAGACATCCTATGTAATTGGAATAGAAATATTCCGTGATAGACAGCAAGGTTTGCTTGGATTATCTCAGAAATGATATATCGATAAAATTCAAGAGAGATTCAGAATGGATAAGTGTTCCGCTAGTGTTGCTCCAATTCAGAAAGAGGACAAATTTGGTGAAATGCAATGTCCGACAAATGATTTGGAACGTAAAGAAATGAAATCTATTCCATATGCATCAGCAGTAGGAAGCTTAATGTATGCATAGACATGTACTTGGCCAGACATCAGTTTTGCGAATAGGGATGTTGGACCTATATCAAAGTAACCGAGGAATGGATCACTGAAAAGTTGTAAAGAAAGTCCTTCGGTATTTACAAGAAATAAAGGAAAACATGCTCACGTACTGAAAATCAAATCATCTTGAGGTAATTGGATATTCAAATTCCGATTATGGCAGATGTGTAGACTAGAGGAAATTTACATTTGGTTATGTGTTCCTATTAGCCAGAGGAGCCGTATCATGGAAAAATGGAAAACAATCTTCGATTGCTACTTCCACTATAGACGCAGAATTTGTAGCATGTTTTGAAGCTACAATTCAAGCATTGTGGTTGCGAAACTTAATTCAGGGTCTAGGAATGGTTGACAATATTGATAGACCGTTGAAAATTTATTGTGACAATTCCGCAGCTGTCTTCTTCTCAAAGAATGACAAGTACTTGAAAGGAGCAAAACATATAGATTTAAAGTACTTGTCAGTTAAAGAAGAAATACAAAAACAAAAAGTGTGCATAGAGCATATAAGTATAAGTTTGATAATAGCGGATCCATTAACCAAAGGATTGTCACCCAAAGCCTTTAAAGAACATGTTGTAAGGATGAGCTTAGGTGACAAATCTTTGTAATAGCATAATTGTATTTTATGACACTTTTGAATTCATTAAGGAAATGTTTTTGTATGCATATTTATTATTTATAAAATGGTGCATACAATTAATGTTATTTATGAATAATATGTAAATTTTATGAAATGTTAAAGTTGAAAGATATATATATATATATATATATATATATATATATATATATATATAAAATATTTTTCAATTAAAGAATTAATGAATTGTGTTAATTCATGATACATGGAAAGAATCATATCGTCATTAAAGACTTGTAACTACCATGATCTGATTATACAATTCAATATGAAAAGAACACTTGATAAATTCACATTACGGTATACTATATAATTTGATTGTGAATTCAAGTTGTAACAACTGGAAATCGATTTTATTAAAGTTAATATAACACAGCCCAAGTGGGAGATTGTTAGATTATTCTAATAATCTATTAATGTGGTCTATGTTAATTAAAGTGTATTGATTTAATATTAAAGTGTTTAATGTGATAATTGTTAAGCATAAAACAAATTAAGTTGATTGAGTTTTAATTCCCTTACCTTGACCTTGTTAAAGTGAAAATTTATAGTTAAAAGAGATGAAGATAAAAGATAGGAATGAAATGATATTTACGTAACTCCCTATAAAATTAAAGGGTAATTATGTAAATTACCTGTAAAGACATATCTTTAATTCTATTAATGAGATGGGCACGGGTTGAGATGGGGGTTGGTTTTTTGCTTTTGGAGGGAGTAAGTGCATTTTGCACTTAGGAGTGAGAAAAACACACAAGAAAAGATCAAGGAAAAGTTGTTCATCTCTTGCTCTCTCTCTCTCTCAATTCTCTCTTGATTGTCTTCTGAAAAAGAGAAGACAAGCAATCATACATCCTCTCTTGATTTCCCTTGATCATTGAAGGGGAAACGTAAAGAAAAAAGGGATCAAGGAGATAAAACATTTCGAATTAACATTTACATCAACAAAAGCATGGATCAAGGTTAGTAAGCTATTCAGTTTGTTTATCCGTAATTGATAGAAACTGAGGTTGAATCAAACTACGTTAAAAGACTTGGGAAAATAAAAGTATTGTTTGTATGAAAGTAAAGAAAACTAACAGATGATAGAAATACAAAGAAAGGAGAGTACGAGGGACCTGATTCTGATCTGGTTGCAATACTTGAAAAGGATGTATTCGAATTCAGTCCTGGCGTGAGCTGGGATGATGTTGCTGGCTTAAATGAAGCAAAAAGACTTTTGGAGGAGGCTGTTGTTCTTCCTTTGTTGATTCCAAAATATTTCCAGGTATACTGGAATGTAGCAAGAGATTGACTCATATATTCATTTGCATGAGGCTAATTTTAGTTTCTACCAGTGATCCATTATCGTTTTATACAATCATAAATCCACCATGACCATGAATATAAGGATGGTTTGCCTTTCCCCCCATGATGATCCATATTGTGGATTATGTAAACTCAATATATTTTCTTTCCACAGCACATTTTCTCTAACGACCCTATGTACTCTTTTGACTGTTTAATGAGGAACATGGACATTTATAAAGGTTCACAAAAAATTAAGTTGCTTCATGTGATACTGCACTTTTCTTGAGTTCATATCTCACATTTCTATATTTATGGAGTTAAACAGTTCCCTCTTGGAAGCTGAATAACTAAAATTGTTGGCTCTATCGTGGATCTGATGATGCTTTCTGTCACTTTTCTTGCAGGGAATCAGGAGGCCCTGGAAAGGTGTTCTTATGTTTGGACCTCCTGGTACTGGAAAGACACTACTTGCTAAAGCTGTGGCAACTGAATGTGGGACAACGTTTTTCAATGTTTCCTCCGCAACATTAGCTTCAAAATGGTTAGATGCTTGTTTGATCTTGCAAGAGCTTACACACCAAGTACAATCTTCATTGACGAGATTGACTCTCTCTGCAATGCTTGGGGGTAACGATTTTATTTATTTATTTTAGATGTTTGAGTGATTGTGTATTTGATTTAATGAGTGATCGGAATTTCTTCTTCTCGCAGAACCTAATTGATGTTAAATTTTGATCGGTTGATAAAAGAAGTTTGTTAAGACTTTATTTGCCATCAGGGGCTTCGAATGAGCATGAATCATCCAGAAGGGTGAAGTCTGAACTTCTAGTTCAGGTAGATGGTGTAAACAATAGCTCTATAAGCGAAGATGGCAGACCTAAGACTGTGATGGTTTTAGCTGGTACAAATCTCCCCATGGGACATAGATGAGGCACTTGGGTATGTAATTCTCTGTATTCTTTAGGATTTCTTGACTTGATTTATTTTAAGTTTATCATTTACGAGGGTACACTGATGATAAGTTATTGTAACAGCTCACCCTATGAAAGCAAAGATAGTTCAGGTGAGAGTTTGACTCATACCCATGGGGGTATACAATCCCATATCGTTTGGGAGAGTGAAAAACACATGATTTATAAGTAGAGTTCTTCTCTTTACTTAGTACAATGGATTTTGGGTTATTCTCAACAACGAAACCGTGCGGGATCCAACCAAAAGTGGACAATATTGTATTATGAGGACTAGAGGCGTTACAAAATTGTATCAGAGTCAAAGTTCAATTGGAAGTGTAACCAACGAGGACGTCTGGCTCCCAAGGGAGAGAGATTGTGGTAATCCGCCCTATGAAAGCAAGGATGACTCAGGTGAGGGCCTTATCCATATCAGTGAGGTTGCACAATCTCACATCTCTTGTGAAAGTAGAAAACACATAGTTTATAAATAGAGTAATTCTCCCTACCTAATATAATGTGTTTTGGGTTAATTCTAAGAACAAAACCGTGCAAGAATCAGTCTAAAGCGGATAATATTGTACTTGGTGAACGTGAGGTGTTCCAATTATATACATGTCAGTTATTGTTGTTTGAATTGGTTTCGAATATTGCATCTTTTTTAACAATTGTGATTAGGAGGAGGCTGGAAAAACGGATTTACATTCCTCTTCCAAATTTATAAAGTTGAAAGGAACTTGTAAAGCTAAATATTAAATCCATAGAGGTATATCGAGTAATTTTATCAACTGGATTTACTATTAAATTTTGATGTCTTGTAGTAAGAGCTTTGGCTTTTTTTCTTTTTCTTTTGTTGATATAAAAATTGTCACAAACTGCAAATGATTCTGTGTGAACTGCAGCTAAGTTCACTGCATTGTTGGATAAGAAGCTTTGTTAAAGGATCATTGACTGTGGATATCACTTGTTCTCTGAGTAATTATTATAATTATATGCACTAGGTTTCCCATGAAGATTTTGATGAAGTAGCTCGCCAAGCAGAAGAATATAGTGGGGATGACCTCACAAATGTTTGTCGAGATGCATCTTTAAATAGAATGAGACGTAAAATTGAGGAAAGACACATGATGAGATTAAGAACGTGACTGCAAAGGACGCTGTTGCAGTGCGCGACTTTAAAGAAGCCTTGAAGAAGGTACATAGAAGTGTTTCTCCAACAGATATTATGCATGCATGAGAAGTGGGTTGCCGAATTCAGATCTGCATGATTTTGAAGCCAACATGTTCATATATACTGATGCAATATCTGCAAACAAGGTCAGTGTCTTTGTATTTTTGTTTTCATTCCTGAAATTCAAATGATGCTGCCATTTTTTACACAAACTTGTCATCCACACCTTGATTGGTACCCTAGAGGAAAGTAGCCATTAATCATAGATATAGCTACTTACGTAGAAAAGGACAAGGCATTTACCCTATGAAGATCCCTACATGCAAAGATTCGAAAACTATGAAATGTTTTGTTCTTTTCATTGTCTAATAGTTTCAATTTGGCTGAACTGAATGGAAATGTCTGTTGATTTTGTTGGGATTAGAGGGTGTTGAGATTAGACGCTCTAATCCGACTTGTATCGAAACGATTGATCAAAGAAAAACAGAAAAGAAAACACAGATTATAGTGGTTCACTCTCAGTTTGAGAGCTACGTCCACTGGTCGCCAATAGATTTCACTATGATCAAAGAACAGAGTTACAGAAATTGTTTTTTTTTTTTTGCCTCACCCTCGCTGTTTCTCTCTGAACACTCAACACAACCTCCAAAACCCTAATTACATCTTTATATACATAAAGAAATAGGGTTATGAAAACATGGTGAATTTACCAAAATACCCTAATCAACAAATTAGACTCCATAACTCAACAATCTCCCACTTGGAGACTAATCACATCATCTCTCCATCTGCAGCGGCATCATGCACATATCTCATCCAAGAAGTTCAACTGAAGTTGCGCACAACTTCAGCTTCTCACTAGTCACAGCTTTCGTCAACATGTCAGCTGGATTTCGACTCCCTGATATCTTCTCAAGTGCCAACACACCATCTTCTAAAATGGATCTGATAAAATGATAGCGCACCTGTATGTGCTTTGTCTTGCTATGATAAATTGGGTTCTTTGCCAAAAGGATGGCACTCTGGCTATCACAATGCAATTTACTCCCATCGTAGTTTTGGCCTAATTCTCGCAGAAAAGGCTGGAACCACATCATCTCCTTCGCGGCTTCTGTCACTGCAATGTACTCTGCTTCACAACTAGAAAGAGCAACTACATCTTGAAGCCTCGAGACCCAACTGATTGCGGTACCACCAAGAGTGTAAACATACCTAGTTCTGCTTTTACTGCTATCAATATCACCACCATTATCAGCATCAACATATCCATCTAAACCAGAATATGACTTCTGAAAACATAAAGCAAACCCTGAGCTTCCCTTCAAGTATCGCAAGATCCACTTTACTGCTTCCTAATGCTGTTTTCCTGGATTACTCATATACCTGCTGACAACTCCCACTGCATGTGCAATATCTGGCCGTGTACAAACCATCGCATACATAAGACTACCAACGGCAGAGGCATATGGAACTCTGGCCATGTAGCTCCTCTCTTCCTCGGTCGACGGTGATTGATCTTTAGATAGTTTGAAGTGACTAGCCAAAGGTATGGTAACTGGTTTCACATTCTGCATATTGAACCTGCTAAGAACTTTATTCACATAGTCTTCTTGAGAAAGTTTGAGAACACCTCTATCCCTGAATATTCTCATCCCAAGAATTTGTTTTGCAACACCCAAATCCTTCATAGCAAATTCTTTAGATAACTCCCTCTCCAGCCTATCAATCTCAGTCAAGCTTGCTCCAGCGATTAACATATCATCAACATAAAGGAGCAGTATAATGTAGGAAGTATCAAACCTTTTAATGTAGCAACAGTGATCGGCTTCATATCTCACAAAATTCTTACTGTTCATGAAGCTGTCAAATCTCTTGTACCACTGTCTTGGAGCTTGTTTCAAACCGTACAAACTTTTAAGAAGTTTACACACAAACTCCTCTTTCCCCTTCACCTCAAAACCTTGTGGTTGACGCATGTAGATTTCTTCATCTAAACTGCCGTGAAGGAAAGCAGTTTTCACGTCCATTTGCTGCAAATGAAGATCTTCTTTCACAACCAGACTCAAAACAGTTCTAATCGTCGTCAGCTTCACCACTGGTGAGAAGATCTCAGTGTAGTCAATGCCTTCTTTCTGCTGAAAACCTTTGACAACTAATCTAGCTTTAAATCTCTTGCTTCCAACAGATTCTTCTTTAATCCGATAAACCCTCTTGTTATGCAGTGCTTTCTTTCCCTTCGGCAACTTAGTCAATTTCCAGGTTTCATTTGACTTCAGTGAGTCCATTTCATCTTTCATGGCTGCCTCCCACTCAATCAAATCATCTGACTGTTTGACTTCCTCATAACATCCTGGTTCACCTCTGTCAGTAAGCAAAATATAATTAAGAGACGGGGACCATCTCTGAGTTGGTTTGCTAGTTCTGGATGATCGTCTTGGTTCTATAATTAGCGTTTGCAAATTTTCTTCTGGAGCTATATTCTCATCAACTTCTTCTTCAATAATACTCTGATGTTCTTTTCTAGTCGGAGTATCTTCTCCTGAAAAATCTCTGAAGTTGACCACAGTAGACTCTTTCAATACTGAACTCCCACTATCTGAAGTGTTACCAACTGCATCTTTGTAGAGAACCTTCTCGTTGAAGATGACATTCCTACTGCGTTTGATATTCCGATTTTGATTATCCCAGAAACGATAACCAATCTCGGAGTCACCATAGCCAATAAAAAAACACTTCTTAGATTTCGTATCAAGTTTGCTTCTATTAGAATCATCAACATGAATATAAGATAAACAACCAAATATTTTCATGAACGAAAAATCTACCTTTTTTCCACTCCAAGCTTCTTTTGGAAGTTTAAAATTCAAAGGTACGGAGGGTCCTCTATTGATCAAGAATGCTGCTGTGCTAACTGCTTCTGCCCAAAACGTTTTAGGTAATCCGGCATGCAATCTCATGCTCCTTGCACGCTCATTCAAAGTTCTGTTCATCCTCTCAGCTACTCCATTTTCTTGAGGCGTTCGAGGAATGGTCTTCACCATCTTGATTCCATTTACATCACAATATTCTTTAAAATCTGCATCTGTATACTCACCTCCATTGTCAGATCTTAGACATTTCACCTTTAGGTTCGTTTCATTTTCGACCAGGGCCTTCTACTTCTTGAACACACTGAAAACATCTGATTTTTTCTTCAAAAAATAGACCCATACCTTTCTTGTTGAATCATCTATGAAAGTCACATAATAGACTGATCCACCAATAGAAGAAACTTCTGCGGGTCCCCACACGTCGGTGTGCACTAATTCAAGTCTCTTCTTCTTTGGCTCTTTCCCAACATTTAGGAAACTGACACGCTTCTGCTTGCCAAGAATACAGCTCTCACATAACTGATACTCAACAGACTTTAACTCTGGAATCTGACCACCCTTGACAAGAATTTTTATTCCTTTCTCGCTCATATGGCCCAACCTGCAATGCCATAAATCTGTGTTGCTTTGACTGTCAACACTTGCAATTGTATCTCTGTATGTAGATGTCATGTATAGGGTTCTGACCTCAAGCAACGACCATTGCTCCCTTAGTTACCTTCCAAACATTGGCCCCGAAAGTGACGTGGTAACCCTCACTATCAAGCTGTCTCACTGATATCAAGTTTCGCATCAACCCCGGAATGTGTCTCACTTTACTGATACTCCAAACTGACCCGTTTGTTGTCTTTAATTTTATGTCCCTGATGCCAACAATATCCAGTGGCTCACCATCTGCAAGATAGACTTTCCCATGATTTCCAGCTACATAATTTTCAAGTAATTCTTTGTGTGCCGTGGTATGAAAAGATGCTCCCGAGTCCAAAACCCATGAGTCTATTGGGCTATCGACTGAAAGAATCAACGCATCTGTGTTTTCCTCAGTTGCTGCATTTGCTCCATCACTTTTGTCAATACTGTTTTTCTTCGGTGCTTTGCAGTCCCTTTTGATGTGACCCTGCTTGCCATAATTCCAGCACTCAAATTTTCTCCCAGATTTAGACTGACACCTTCCATTTCTCGACTTTGATCTGCTTCTGCCCCGATTAGAATTCCTGTTACTAGTTCGCCCTCTATTTGCCACATTCAATGCTGAGCTCGTCGATGTTTCACCAGAATCAATTCTTCGAACTTCCTTGGCTAGAATTCGATCCCTCACATCAGTAAATACTAACTTTGAGCTTCCAATTGAATTACTGACTGCTGCTCTCATAAGCTCCCAACTATTTGGTAAAGATGCCAGTAAAATTAGGGCACGTACCTCATCCCCAAAGTCGATCTCTACAGAATTCAACTGATTTACCACTGTATTAAATTTGTTCAGATGAGCTGCTACAGAAGTGCCTTCAGCCATTTTCAGATTGAACAATTTCTTCATCAGATGCACCTTATTATTTGCAGATGGTTTCTCGTACATATCAGATAACACTTTCATTAATCCTGTGGTGCTCTTTTCCTTTGCAACGTTGTGAGCAACGCTTTTGGTTAGCGTCAATCGGATGACTCCCAAAAACTGTCTATCAAAAAGATTCCATTCAGCATCTTCCATTTTTTCTGGTTTCTCACTCAACGGAATATGAAGCTTCTTTCCATACAAATAATCTTCAATCTGCATTCTCCAGAAAACATAATCAGTCCCATCAAATTTACTAATGCCGTATGTACTGTCTTCACCTGACATTTTATCAATACCAAAATAATCCAATCAATATTCACCAAATATTTTCCCCAAAATATTTCTTCAACCTGCAAAACCAGAAAAATCCAACTTTTGATCAAACCCAAAAATCCAAAATTTTTCTTCACTGTTATTCACAGTCGGAGGGCAGCAGGGCAGTTCCGGCGATTTGTGCAGAGTCGGACTTCGCGATAGTCGGCGTCGGCGGCGCTCCTCGGATCTGGATCGACGGACGACGCGCGGGAGAGCTGTTCGGCGTCGGTGTCAGGCGACGGACAGCGCTGGTTCTTCGCCGCTCGACGATTAGCTGCGGTTCTGTTCTTCAATCGCTGAGATCTGTTATTCGCTTCAGATCGCCATTCGTCGCAAGGGATGAAGATCGCAGGCGGCAGTTGCTTTCTTCGCTTCAAGAGGACACCGCTGGAGATGCGATCGGCGCTTCTGTCTTCGCTGGAGATGGAGAAGACGCAGCTCTCGGGCAGCAGGCGAAGAACTCGGGCAGGACGGGCAGCACTTCTTCTATGGACAATCGGGCAGCGGGCAGCACCTTTTCTTTTTCAGATTTACAATTTTTCTCACAAAAATTATAAACCCTAACTTCGTTCGATACTTTCGATAAATCAATCCCTGATTATCGAAACCACTTCAACCTGAAGCTCTGATACCAGTTGTTGGGATTAGAGGGTGTTGAGATTAGACGTTCTAATCTGACTTGTATCGAAACGATTGATCAAAGAAAAACAGAAAAGAAAACACACACAGATTATAGTGGTTCACTCTCAGTTTGAGAGCTACGTCCACTGATCGCCAACAGATTTCATTATGATCAAAGAATAGAGTTACAGAAATTGTTTTTTTTTTTTGTTTTGCCTCACCCTCGCTGTTTCTCTCTGAACACTTAACACAACCTCCAAAACCCTAATTACATCTTTATATACCTAAAGAAATAGGGTTATGAAAACATGGTAAATTTACCAAAATACCCTAATCAACAAATTAGACTCCATAACTCAATAGATTTGTCGTTGATCCAGGGCCTTGCTTGGTCTGGTAGACGACATGGACACATTATTGGACCCCAAAGAAGATTTTCTTTCTAATGCAATCACTTACTTGGTAATTGGCATTTTCTTTGTATTTTGTTTTTTCTTCTGTCAGACTCTTGATCTTTCCTGCTCTTGTCCACCATTTCTGATTCATGGAAGTGGGAATAATGACTTGTACAAACAACAACACAATCCATTATTTAATTAGAAATAATTAAATAAATAATGGAAGTGATGAAGGCCGAAGAAGATGAGGCTTCAATTCATGGGTGGCAAACGATGAATATTAAATATATATGGTTATTGTTGTGTAAGTATTCACAAGGATATAAAATAGCCAACGAGGCCGGCTGATTTTGTCTTTATATTGCATCATGCACACTTTCCTTTTATCTTTTTCAAAGGCACATTTTCAATCCATGGCTCTCCTTCAACCACACCATGCTATTGGATAAGAATTTTTTTAAAAAGAATAAAAATATTTATCAATTTTGTAATAATTAAAATAAAATATTAATTATATTTAAAGAATAAAATTAGAGGGTATTATTCTCTGTCTCTTTATCTTTTTTGTTGATATAAATTACGTCAATAATTGGAATTTACGCCCATCAAAAATCAGAGCATTGAGTCTTGAATATTGACTAGTAGAAGACTGTCCAACCACTTGTATTAATTATGAGACATACCAAATTGATTATTTTGTATTGGAAAAATCACAAACTCATAATTAATTTTTTTTTACTAACAAATTAATCATTGAACTATAAAAAAATAACGCCGTCAATATTATTGTCATATTTACCGTTAAACACCATAATATCCAGTTACCATGGTTCGTCTACAAACTGCAGCGGTTCCAAAATTTTAAAAAATCACACGACATCTTATTGGCCCGCAGTAGCTTCGTAAGAAACCATTGCAGTATGATGATAAACTACTGCAGGGTCACAATAAACCGCATAACGAGTCACAATAAACTGCTGCGGTGTTATATGAAGCCGCAGCGATTTATCGTCACACCGCTGCAGTGTCATATGAAGCTGTAGCAGTTTATCGTCACACCGTTGTGGCGTCATAAGAAACCACCGCTGTTTATAGTCACAACGCTGCGGTTTAATACATGCTTCGTTCAACAATTTTCTAACCTATGCAGGTTTCACAGATTCAAGCAAAGTGAAATGTTAGCTTTGGGAAATGTTGCTAATTTTACAGTTCATAATAATCAATTTTCATTTCATCATCAACAACCAAATTATCAATTCCATTATAAACATATCATGTACATGTGCATTACAATTGCAAATCAATTCTATTACAACCATATAATGTGCATGTGCTTTAAAAATCAGTGTGCTCCAAGAAACTGTTGTAGATGATCCTTGCATGTTTGCTCACTCAATCCCATTATCTAATATTCCATATTGGATGGACTTGCCGTGATGCAAAACCGATGCTCCGCTTGCTACCCGTTTGGCAGAGGCATGAGGGATTTCCATCTTTCTCGAGCAAGTGTGAATGTCATTGTGACACTTTATTTGAAACGTCATTTCACCTAGTAGGCATCCCTCAATCGATGATTTGTCGAATTGACCGCGAACCACGAAGTCATCGATAGATTTCACCTAGTAGGCATCCCTCAATCGATGCCTCTACCCGTTTGGCAGAGGCATGAGGGATTTCCATCTTTCTCGAGCAAGTGTGAATGTCATTGTGACACTTTATTTGAAACGTCATTTCACCTAGTAGGCATCCCTCAATCGATGCTTTGGCGAATTGACTGCGAACCACGAAGTCATCGAGAGAGGCTAGAAGTGAAAGCAATGTTGGAGTAAAGCTCAACGACGATGTTCTGAAGGCTACAGTTTTCGTCTTCGATGTTTTGGGAGGCTAGGTTTCTGCCATTGTTGGTACAGTTACAAGACTCGGAGTGCTCTGAGACATGCCATTGTATGCGACAGGCTCAGTGCACTCCGAGTTCTGTAACTGTACCAACAATGGCCAAAACCTAGCCTCCCAAAACATCGAAGAAGAAAACCGTAACCCTTAAAACATCGCCATTGAACTCTACTCCAACATTGCTTTCACTTCTAGCCTCTCCGATGATTCTGTGGTTCACGATGAACTCGTCAAACCTTATATGCGATTCCTATATACTAGGGTTCTGAGAACGTAGAACGAGACACAATAAACCGCTGTGGAGAAGCTGTGGTGTGACGATAAACCGTTGCGGCTTCATATGACACCGCAGCAGTTTATTGAGACTCATTCTGCAGTTGATTGTGAATCGTTGCAGTTTATCATCACATCGCAGTTGTTTCTTATGAAGCTGCCGTAGGCCAACAAGATATTGTGTGGTTTTTTAAAACTTTGGAGTTGCGGCAGTTTGTAGACAAACCGTTGCGGCTCAACATTATGGCGTTTAACAGTAAACGTGATAGCGATATTGGTAGCGTCATTTTTTCATAATTCAGTGGTTAATTTGTTAGTAAAAAAAGATAATGGTTGGTTTGTCAATAATAGTAAAAGAAGATAGTTGTTTTGTCATTTTTTCTTTTGTATTTTAACACGTTGACTGTTACATAAAAATTTAAAATTTTAATTAAAATTATTATAAATGTTAACTCAAATGTAAGACTAGTCAATTAGTGAGACTATATGTTAGGTAAAACTATAATACTATGTAAGTATACCTATTCAAGTAATATAGGATAAATAGAGTATCAATTCCACAAAAATAAAATTATCAATATTTAAATCTAAGTAAAATGAGAATAATTAAAGATGAAAATTAATTGGATGATATGAAATGATAAAAATAAATAATTTTAAAATAAAATTGAACATTAAACATATCAAATAAGATAAACACGAGATGAAACATGACTCAGATTTGATTTATCCTTTTGTATTAAGGTACACCCGATGCTGTGGTGATGTTACAAAAAATTATTTCGATGATATAAATTTTTTTTTTCATACAAAGTTTGCTAGAGTTGTTTGATTAATTTCTACAATATTTTCTTCAAAGTTGTGATAGACAAATACTGTAAAGAACTCGTTAAAACAAAAATTATCAAGAATAATGCAATTCAAATAAACGATATGTAAATATTTAAAACTAACTAAATAACATATATAAAGTTCGCAATGCTCACTTAATTCACTATTGGTTCTAGTTCCTATTTATCATTCAGCAAATAAAATCTCAAATATTAATCCAGAACAAATTAATCATTAAAAATATATTGAATTAATTAAATAATTTCATATAACAAAATCCAACAAAAATAAACAAATTCACATAATTAGGTACTCTCTTATTTTAAATACTCAATACTTAACTCACGAAAAAAAATAAACTTAATACTTAGCCCACTAAGACAATCATAGTAATTTTAAATATAATGTTAATTAATTAATACAAGAAAAATATAATATACTCTTTTGTGTGATGTTAATACTACTCCTTGATGCAACAATTACTCTTTTGAACTCGATTCTTATTTATTTTTGTCAAAAATGTCGCTTTTTAAATAAAAGGATTATCTCTCCCAAAATCTTTAGCTCTCGTCCAACTTATTTTTAAAAACATAATCCGAGTATCTTACTTTCCTCTAATCTTTTGGCTACTTCCTATTTCTTCTCCTTATTTTCTCCAACAAACGTCTTTGTCTCTTATCTTTTGAAATCTTATTCTTTGAATAATTGTGATTCTCTTTTTCTCTCAATAATTCTCAACTTTCTTCACCTGCATTTAAATATTCTATTCAAGAAAAATTCACATAAAATACAATGGGAAATTAACAAATCAACCATTATACTTTATGATCTATAACAAACTAATTACTAAAGTATTTTTATTAGCAACTTCACCACTGAACTATGGAAAATAGACGACGAAAACATCATTGTCACGTTTGCCGTTAAAAAATGTTGTTGTTCCACACAGAGGAAAGACGTCTTTACGCACAGAAGAAAGACAACTTTCTACTGCAAAAAGATAACTTCCTGCAATGGAAAGATAAATTCTCGCAGCGGAACGACAACTTTTCGCAGAGGAAAGATGACTTTCCATTGCGAAAAGACAACGTTCTATTGCAAAAAGACAACGTTCTGCATAGGAAAGTCTGCAAATAAAGAAGAAATTCATTGTTTTCTTCGTAGAAAAATACAAACAACAAAAACAAATTGCGATTTTCCCATGGACAGTAAAACAATTATAAATCATCTGAAATCTAAAATATTTTATATTCTTTTACAAAATTTTCTAAATTACAAAACTAAAAAAAATTAAAATCAATTTATACAGTATCTTCTAAAATCTATTCTCCATAAGTATTAATTCTTTTCTACTGAAATATCTAAAATCACGAGTTTTGCAATTTTTTCATGGATATTATCTCTCGAGTTCTCAGAAAATTAACGATTCATAGCGTAGTAGTTGTTTTGTTAATTTCCTAAATACAATTTTACCTAAATTTACCTTACAATACATAAAAATAAAATTTTATATATCTACAAATGATGTTGTATCATTCAGAACGAAAATATAAATTTCATTTATTAAATTTCCAAAACAATATAAATATAACTCATATAATAAGTCACTTTAAAGAGACATAAGTGTCTATTCACAAATCAATTAAAGTAGGGTGAGTTAAAGATTATTAAAAGTAGGAGTGTGCATGACCGAACCGGCACCGAAGAACTGAACTGGTACCGTCGGTTTTGGTACCGGTTCGGTACGTATAATTTGGGTACCGAACCAAAGCCGGTTCTTCGGGACTAGAACCGGCTTCTGCGGTTCGGGACTCGGTACTGCACTAACTGGCACCGTCCCGACCGAAGACCCGACTTCAAATTAGGGCACTCTTCAGTGTTCAATCTTGACTTGAGTCTTCTATCTAATCTTCACTCTTCAGCAGCTCTGCACCCCGAACGGCGAACTCCGAAACCCCCGATCCTGCGCCCGAGTCTTTAGCTTAGCAGCTCCTGCACATCGACTCCCCGAATCTTCAGCTCCTGTACCCCGAGTCCCAACCGTCGAACGGTGATCGCCGTTCGCACTACGCAGTCTAGACGCCGGCAACCCTCCCCGAAGTCGAACGGCGATCGCACTTCGTCCTCTCCTGTGCTGTGTGTCCAAGTTTTCGAGCTTTGTTCTGCTCCATTCCTTGCTCTGAGTCTTCGACATTTTTTGTGCGCCGGTAAATTCCAACTCCGAGCCTCCACTCCGGCCCTCCCAACCCGTCGGCTTCCATTTTGCATCCTCTGGTTAGTGGTCAGTATTCCTAATCCTATTTCCATTGTTGATTTTGCATCCTCTGGTCAGTCTCCAGTATTCCGTCGGCTTCCGTTTTGCATCCTCTTATAATTGTCTCCTGTGAGTTGTTGATTTTAATTATGAATGCAAATTGTTGAATCTAATCCTGTGAGTTGTTGATTTTAATTATGAATGCAATTGTTGAATCTGATCTTAGCCTCTTATTGACATTGTTGAATCGGATGATTTTCATTTTATATATTTATTCTTTTTAATTTTAATTTTAGAAAAAAATTATTTATATTTTGGTATCAAACCGGACTGGTATTGGTGTAACAGATTTGGAACTGGTACTGATACCGACTTCTATGAGACCGATACCAGTATTGGCATCCCAAAATTGGTACCAAAAAATTTGATACCGTTTCTCATAAGAACTGGATCAAATCGGTCTCATGAACACCCTAATTAAAAGGGTGAGATTTTATTTTTTAATATGTTTATAATGCTTCATAAAACGATTGAGGAAATAAGTGAGATTGCATTGAGGCCCGAATGACTAGTCAAGTGGAGATTTGATTGATGCTGAGCTCCATTAAGTAGCTACATAGGGCGGTCCAATGGGATGAAGACATGTTTAATCTTGAATGAATTATCCTACTCCTAAATCCTAAGTGATACCTTCTCTTTGTCTTACATGGAAACTATCTTCGTCCTCAGGAGAAGGTACAGACAACCATAGGTTAGGGATGATACTTCTGTTGTGTTATCACCAACCAAAATAAACTTACAGCATCAACATTATGTGTCATTCTCTCTCACTCTGAATGACCACTAGGTCCATTCAAAAAGACAAGAGACCAAAATCTTATCAACTAATGTATTTTTATCCATTTAAAAGATAATTTATCAAAGGCTTAAATAAAGAAGTAATTAGCTCAAGGAAGTTAAAGAGGATCCATGCCTCTAAAGCTATGGAAAGAAATCTAAAAAGATTCATTTGAAGGGCAAGAAATACCAATAAAAAAAGAAATAAGAAAACCTACTAAAATCAACCAAGTAAGCGGATAAAATTCAACCAATTTGGCAACCATCTAAGTGGCAAATTTTGAAGGAAAAAAACTGTCATCCTAGTTATCATTTCGTGGCCTTTAAGCCAGCAAGGAGTTGCCAAAATATTAGTTTTAGAAAGTTACTGAAACTATAATTTACTAGTCGACCAATTAAGACCGAATATTTAGTGTGTTTCCTATTTTATGCTTTGTAATTGGCTATATAAAGCCACATAATGCTTATGTTTTAATAACTGGAGTTTTGAATACAAAGTAGTTTTTCCTAATTTCGAAATTGGAGTGATTTCTTTTTCAAACACTTTGGTGAGTTACTTCCAAAAATCTTCTTGTGTGAGTCAAATCACAAGATGAATCTCACTTAGCCTTAAGTGAGTTTGATCAGTGGCATCCACAACCCTACTCTCTTGGAAAAAGTTTTGTGAAGTAGTGTTCAACCATCCATCAAGCATCCATCTGCAAAGTCACCAAAAGGGAGTGCAAGCTGTCATACTTTCCAAATCTGACCACCTGGAGCGTTTTTAGCATATTTCCTAATTCTGGAGGAATATTTCCAAAGTTCTTAAAGAATTATTTTCCTTATTCATTCAAAAAGAAGTGGTCCAAATTTCAACTCAAAAGAATCTAAGATGAAGAAGTTATGCGCGTTTAGAGTTCACTTTCCTAAAGTGAATTTTGGGCAAATTAAGGAAAGTGGAGATTCGGTCAAGTAACTTGACTGCCCCTTCATCCGCAACTTCGACCGCTCTTCAGAAATCGCTGCTGCCATATTTTTTGGTCCCTTAATCCAGTCGCGTCCTGCGACCACAGAAAAAGGGGCGACTTTGTTAAAATCTATTATTTTTCAAACGCAAACCTCGACCAAATCCTTGACCACCCTACGACCTCAAGTTAAAAAAGAAGCATATGAAGGTTGAGCCAAACTTCAACTATTCAACACCATATGTTCAAGTTATATTCTGATCCCCTTCCGCTTGTGCATCATTTGGTATCAGAGCTAAAACGTATCCTAATAAAAAAAATTTCTCCATGATGACACGAGGAGCATCCAAAGCGGCACACAAAGATGAGGCGAATATCATTCCAAACACCGAGCCATCATCATCACAAAACGAGCTAAACATGATGGAGTAAATTAAAACACTTCAAGCACAAGTGGCACAACTCTTGATGGCCTAAAATCAACAACGAGAGCGTCACCACATCCCCAATAATGAAGGTTACTTTGCAAGAGAGGGCACCGATTATGAAGGTTTCCATCGCCAAGGGAGACCAACACAAAGAGACAACATAAATCTTGTCAAGGTATCCATCCCACCATTCAACAGATCATGCAATGGACACGATTATATGAAGTGGAAGTGCCAAGTGGAAAAGATACTCGAATGCTACAAACGTAAGGAAATCAAGAGGATGGAACTAGTCACAATCGGATTCACCGGTTATTCAAGCATATGGTGGAGAGCATAAATGCAAAGAGAAGACAAGGAGGCAAAGAAATTCAAACTTGGACATTGTTAAAAAGGCTTATGGATGAGAAGTTCATTCCCAGCAACTATCATCAAGAGCTTTATTATCAATTGCAAAGCCTCAAGCAAGGGTCCTCCATCGTCGACGAATATATTGCCAAATTTGAAGCTTTACAAACAAGGTGTAATGTGCAAGAGCAGGTACACCAAACAATTGCAAGATTCATCCAAGGACTTCACTATGACATTTGTGACATTATCGAACTACAACCTTACACCACTTTGGAGGATGTGATTAAGTTAGCTCAAAAGATTGAGAGACAAAAAAAAAAAAAAAAGAAAGAAAAGGAGAAGGCTAACCGACTCCCACAAAGGAATACAAGCTTCTCCAACTCACCACCTAAGCTTGACGACCACAGTATAAGCATGAAAAGTTCTACCACAAAGATAAGTTATGACAAGGAGCTACCTATGGAAGCACCCCAGCCAAAAACAAGAGAGATTAAATGTTTCAAATACCTTGGAATCAGACACTATGCCCACCAGTTTCCAAATATGAAAGTGATGGTACTAAAAGAAGGCACTAATGAGGTTGAAAGTGAAGATGATGGTGAGATACAAGAAACACACAAGGAGTAAAAACAAGTTGAAACAATATATGCTCACGAGGGTCCCCTTCTTATGATCATTCGAAAGGTACTCACTACTAAGACAAGTATCGACGATGGTCAAAGGGAAAACATTTTCCATAGTCGTTGCAAGGTCAAAGGCAAAGTTTGCTCTCTAATAATTGATGGAGGAAGTTGTGCTAATGTGGTTTCTATGGATCTAGTCAACAAATTGGACATAGCAACAACCATGCATCCAACTCCTTACAAGATAAGTTTGTTGAATGACAAAGAAGGCATCAAAGTTAGTAAGCAAGCTTTAATTGAGTTCTCTATTAGGATTTTCTTGGACAATGTACTATGCGATGTGGTTCCTATGAGCGTTAGCCATCTACTTTTGGGAAGACCATGGCAATATGATAAAAAAACTAGGCATGATGGCTTCACCAATTGTTACTCATTCAAGCTCCATGGAAAGATAGTAAAGCTAACCCTACTTCCACTAGAACAAGTGGCCAATGATTGCAAAGAAATAAAGGAAGGTAAGTTAAAGACTACTTTATTCATAGCAAAGAAAGAAGATTTGGGGTCAAATCCTCAAAAACCCGAAGAGGATAATGGACTACTAGGTCTATTCACAAAGACAAGGGACCAAGGCCTTATCAACTCATGCATTTTTATCCATTTGAAAGATAACTCATCAAAGGCCCAAATAAAGGAGCAACTAACTCAAGGAAGTCAAAGAGGGCTCATGCCCCTAAAGCCATGGAAAGGAGCCCAAGAAGATTCACTTGAAGGGCAAGAAAGACCAATGGAAACAGAGATAAGGAAACCTACTAAAATCAATCAAGCAAGTGGACAAAGTTCAATCAATTTGGCAACCATCCAAGTGGAAAATTTTGAAGGAAAGAAGCTGCCATCATAGTCATCAATTCGTGGCCTTTAAGCCAGCAAGGAGTTGCCGAAATATTAGCTTTAGAAAGTTACAAAAACTATAGTTTACTAATTGGCCAATTAGGACCGAATATTTAGTGTGATTCCTATTTTATTGTTTTTTATTTTATGCTTTGTAATTAGCTATATAAAGTCACCTAATGCTTATGTTTTAATAACTGGAGTTTTGAATACAAAATAGCTTTTTCTAATTTCAAAATTGGAGTGATTCCTTTTTCAAATACTTTGGTGAGTTACATCCAAAGATCTTTTTGTGTGAGTCATATCACAAGATGAATCTCACTTAGCCTTAAGTGAGTTTTATCAGTGGCATCAGCATCCCTACTCTATTGGAAAATGTTGTGTGAAGTGGTGTCCAACCATCCATCAAGCATCCATCCGCAAAGTCACCAAAAGGGATGCAAACTGTCATACTTTCCAAATCCAACCACATGGAGCGTTTTTAGCATATTTCCTAATTCTGGAGGAATATTTACAAAGTTCTTGAAGGATTTTTTTTCTTATTTATTCAAAAAGAAGTGTTCCAAATTTCAGCTCAAAAAGATCTAAGACGAAGAAGTTATACATGTTCAAAGTTCACTTTCCTAAAGTGAATTTCAGCCAAATTAAGAAAAGTGGAGATTCGGTGGAGTAACTTGACCACCGCTTCATCCGCAACTTCGACCTCTCTTTAGAAATCGCTTTTGCCATATTTTTCAGTCACCTAATCCAGTCGTGTCCCACTACCGCAGCTCGACCGCAGAAGAAAGGACGAATCTGTTAAAATCTACTATTTTTCGGACGCAAACCTCAACCGAAATCCTCGACTGCCATGTGGCCGCTAGTTCAAAAAGAAGCATCCGAGGGTTGATTCAAACTTCAACAATTCAACACCATATTTTTAGGTTATATATTTTAATTACCTTCCGTTGGTGCATCACTCTCTCGTACATTTTTTTTTTTGTGTTATTGAAAAGAACATTTCATTATCGTCCTATGTATTTTTTATTTTAACCATAATGTAATAATTAAATGAGAATCACAAAAGGAACAAATAAAAAAAGATTACTAAAATTTACATAAAAAGTTATTAGACAAAAGAAAAAAATCACGGTATCAAAATTAAAGTATAAGATAAAAGTTTGTGTGTGTAATGTGGTAGTCCGTCATGTGAAGGCAAAGATGGCCTAAAATACTATTGATTGTGAGGATTCAGCCTGTACAAATGAAGGTGCACAATCTCACATTACTTAAAAGAGTGAAAAATGAATAATTTATAAGTATAGTTCTCCTCCCTACTTAGTACAATGCGTTTTAGGATAATCTCAAAAACAAAATCATGCAAGTTTAGGCCAAAAGCAGACAATATTGTACTATGAGCACTATAGACTTCACAAATAGTATCAGAGCTAAATCTCAACCGGAAATGTGTCTAACAAGGACGCCAAATCCTCAAGGGGAGAGATTGGGGTAGTTTGTCCTGTGAATGCAAGGACGACCTAAAATATTGTTGATTGTGAGGATTTAGCTTATACCAATAGGAGTTCACAATTTCACATCTATTAAAAGAATAAAAAGTGAATGATTTATAAATAAAATTCTCCTCTCTACCTAGTAAAACCCGTTTGAAACCATACGAGATTTGACTCATAGCAGAAAATATTGCATTAGGAGCACTGAAAACTCTACCCGCAACAAGCAAAAAATCCCTACAAATCAATAAGTTTTTTGTTAAATATGCTCATGGAATATTATTTTTCTTATTTCATTTGTAATAACTAAAATATATTATTAATTATACAAATAACAATTAAAATACATTTTACTTACTTATATTTAATAAAAAAATAATCATTCATATTTACCAACAATCTATTACCTATTCATTTCTTCTTCTCTTTATCTTGAGTGAAATTAGAGAGTTGACGATGTGAAGAGTGGTACATAAAATGTTCTCTATCGAACTTTTTTTTTATCCCTTCTCATAACCCTAATATATAACAAGAAAACAAGAATAGACACCGAAATTATAAATGAAAAAGTTATAGACAAAAGAGAATAAGATGGCTTATATCAAATATGATTACAGAAGAGAGTTTTGCAAATATAAATTAAACCGTAAAATTAATGATATGAAATAACATGTCACATTGACAAGTTTATCAAGAGCTATCTCTCTCTAATTATGCACATAACATTTGTACATACAAGTACATCAAGGTCATCATCCATCTCACATACCCGAATTTTATTTATTTATTTTATAAGATTTGGCCGCGACTTGAACCTATGTCTGTATGGTGTTGCGTGTTAAACCAAAAATTGACTCAGGCTTAAATTCAAGGCTCGCAAACCTGACCTCAAACAAGCTAAATTTGAGTGGATTCGATCGGGGCTCAAGGCCAGGCTGCTTGACTAGGCTGCCGGGTATATTTTAGATTATTATTGATTAATTAAAAATAGGTTTAGTCGTAAGCAAATAGGGTATGATGAATCCTTTTTGTCATTTGGGAAACATCCAAAAGAAGTGAAAAGATTAAAAAAGTAGCCACGCACGAAATCGAATATTCTTTAATTTAAGATTTGGTTAATATAAAATTAAAGCATTTTAATCTTAGATTTGTCCACCAAGAACAATGAAAATAAAAGTTAGATGCATTTCTTGTCTTATTATCTTTTTCTTTAATTAATTAATATTCATTTCTCTTTCTCCCTCTCTTTTTTATTTGATCACCTGCTTTGTTAAAGAAAAGCACCAGAAAAAAAGCATATTTTAAATGAAAGCATTGTCACTCCAATTAAGACCAAACAGAAACCCTTTATGCTTCTCTCGTGATAGTATTCTTGAGTAAAGTCATTAGCTTTTAGAAGAAAGTAAAGGAAAATTTGGATTACTCTAGAAATGGATTAGTCAAGACAATCAACATGATTAATAAATAACAAATTTATGTATTGATTTATCATTCAATAAAAAAAATTTAATTTTGACATGCCCCACCAAAATCACATTGAATGTTAGGATTTATTGTTAAACCCATTTAACACAAAGTTACTAAACCATACAACTTAGGAAACATGCCCAATAATCTACAATCATTTAAGATATCGATAACTAGAAAAAGCGTAATTGAATCTACTTAAGATATCAACAAAGATTTGTATGGGACACTTAGATCTTCCGTCTCAGCGAGTTCTTCCAAAATCTCAATCTCTATCAAGTGATGGAAACTCAAAGAAAAATTATATGTAACTTGTGATATGGAAACCGTGACCCTTCACATCATGGAGTGTGTGTAAATGCCATAACCCGAAAGTGAACTCGATAGAAACGCTTAGTTGAACAATCTGACGCTAAGAGAGGACCTTATCACTCAACCCAAATCCTAATTTGCAATGGAAGACTTAATAAAAATCAAAGTCATAATCCACAAGAAATAAGTTGAGGTCCACATAGTGATCACAAGAAAAATAGTGCAACAAGTTATAAAAAAAAACTATGCGAGAATACAAACACCATGAAAGAGTTAGAATCTTATACAGACCCAAAACATAAACTTTCACCAAATATTAAACACTCAAAATATTTCAAAAAGAAAGGATTTTCAGTCCAACTCCAGATCAACTATTTCTCTTGGCCACCATGACTCTTACCTGGGAAGGAGGGGATTGTTTGAGGTGAGTGACTAACTTAGTAGAAAACTTATATTATATGCAATGCATGAAAAAACTAGTTTTATAATTTCATTTCAAAAAATATGATGTGTTTAATATTTCATGCATGAGTTTCAAATTGTTTGAAAACTCTTTTATCATTTTAACAACCAGCTGATGAGCTATCGATAAGACAATCTTCAAAATGTTGCTATATATATAGACAGCTATAGCAAAATAGGTATCCATTGTTTTTACGTTTTAAAAATGATATAAAAAAGAACAACTTAATTGAGAGATAACAGCAAACAAGAGAAGCTTCACAGATTTTTCACAGTTTCTGGAGTTAAATTTTGAATAGAACAAAAACACTTCTAACAAACATATTTACTAACAATTGTTGGAGAGTAAGACAAAATATAAATGAAGAACAAGCCCTCAAAATTTCACTATCAAATTCTTTGGGATGACGAAGTTATACCAAAAACATCGAAGGGTTGCAATGATTGGTGCCAAACTATTTCATAGATTATGGAATTGAAATTTATGATGCAATATCTCGATCAAATGGACAAATCTTTATGTGTATTTTGGACAGCTCCACATCCAATATGTGTAGCAAACATCCTCCAAATTTGGTTAAAAAATACATACGGATGAAGGAGATATACTTGAATGAGTGCAAGTTGGTCCGAAAGACTGCCTAATCACAACCTTCGAGTTAAATGGCTACCTTTAAGGAGGGAGTTCTCCAACACTATGAGTGGTAAGTTTCTTACAGCTTTGCTAGGGATTCTCCTCATATGAATATAGGGGAGAAAACTGTTGTAGATGAATGCTTGATCAACTCTCACAAAGAATCAACTATAAGTACACAACTTAATCGGTTGCAAACAATCCGAGTAGAAATTGCGGATTTTGCAAGGGACTTACAATGCAGCCAAAGGCTTACGATTTTTTTGCTATTCAAAACTCATCGTAAACAACCTTAAGGGAAGCTCAAATGATCTCCCAAAATTAGGGCTAACACCCTAAAAGAAAATTATAAAAAATGTCCTCACAACACACTCATACTCAGCTAGAGCATGCTCTAGCCAAGTAACATCAACACATAATCAATTAAACTATTACAATTACTCGTAATTCAAAAAGACAAAACATAATTATCAAATCATTTCTTAAGTCTTAAATTCCATTTTGAAAATCATGATGCCATATAGTACATTTTAAAATCTCTACCTCAACGATGACTACTCTTCTTACTAGTAGGAGCAATGTCGTGATTACAAACCTAAACTGGAAGGAAACGATAAACAATCATGAAATTCTTTGAGGCACTAATTTCACTTTAAGGGCTACCACGGTCATTCAGACCCCACCTCGAATGACTTGTGTAGACACCTAGTCCAAATATGTTTTTTTAGCGCGGATGCCTAGACCCCTCCGCAAACGCCTAGAGTCTTGCCACTGACAACCAATGCGGACACTCGAATGTGCATTGCGGACAACAAGCTCGAATACCTTCCGCATACGTCTAGCATGGACACCCAAACCAAACACGAATGTTCGTGTCTAGTAGCGGATGACTAGCGCAGACGCCTAGTTACTTATTGCAGATGCTCCATCCTAAAGCATTTACGCTCCTGCGGTCTACCGGACATGAACAGAGGTCGAATCGGAACGATATTTTTGGCGAAGATCCACAAGGAAACTTGGCCCTTTCCGCCACTTTTCCCCACCAATCAATTAAACATTACTCCTAAACTATAGATCAACTCAAATAACACAAAAACGATCAAAGATTTCAAATTTCCTAGCCTGAAAATTGAATTTGAAAATACAAAGGTTCAAACGAGAAAACGAGCTTTGATTTATATTTACCCGTGAAGAACCTTCATAAAGACTGAAGCTGAGAACATTGCGAACGCAAATGTAGCATCAGAATCCACTCTTGCGTAACTTTGATTTCGTCTCTCTTTCACCTCACTCTCTTTGCGTGCTCGTTTGATGGAAGGGGAAACCCTACTTTCTTTTATTTAAAATAATAATTAAATTTTAAATTATTTATGTAATATCTGTAAAAAATAATAATAATATTATTATTAATTGGGGGAAAATGTTTTTGAAAATGTTTTCCCCAATTGATGCCATCGCGGATGGGGTGGGATTTCCTCCCAAATCCCTTCATGATCCTAAGTTTTAAAAAAGCCAATTTCATCTTCCTCGACGTAATCAATCATACATGTTTCCTGATTTTCTTTTGGCTTACCACTCATTGACTGCCTCTTGTACTCTCGGCATTTCAGAGCATAGTTGGTGATAGGAAATCGCTGTGGTAAGTATGATTCTTCAACTCTATAATTTCAATTTTTTGTGAATTGAAACTATATCTCAGATGTATCTCTCTAATGGAAGGAATTTGTGCAAATTAAGAGAAGAAAAGAGGTTGGATTTTGCGATCACAACCAGAACTCTGTCTCTGATCCTTTGAATTTTGGTTCTAATTCTAGCATATGAGTCTAAATATTGAAATAATAAATTTTAATTGGAACTTCTGACTGGTTAGCTAGACAAGATTTTGTCGACAATGGGAGGCTGAAACGTGGCTCAACTGAAATGCGACTCAGTAGGAGCTGAGTCGCGGTATGTAAAATCTTCAGCTTCGGTAGGTTGGACAACTGGTCGAGACAAGGAGTCTCTGCCAAAGTCAGAGACGTCTGCGACAAGGGACGATGACGTTTATGAGCTGCCCTGTGTTCGGGCCATAGTTCGGACTTAGTAGACTGCAGACCAAAGAAGGGACTTGGGCCACAGATTGGATTATTCAATCTTGGGTCGCGAACTGGGCCATCTGTCTTGAGCTGCGGTCCAGGTTTTGTTTCGAGTATTTTCTAACCCAATTAATTTGAATTTAATTTTAAATGATAATTGAGAATTTTAATGTATAAAAATGTAACCAAAAATTTTGATGGCTTTATTTTTTTAATAGGTATCTAATAATTTAATAAAAAAAATTTGTGGGCTCTAAAAATTGGACTTTTTGGGATAATTGGGATTGAGCCGATAATAAACCAAATTCGAGATAGGAATTTAATTTTGTGCGCCACATTGCATAGGTTCTATAAAATAAATATTTTGAGACTTGTCTAATTTAAAAATGACATGTTCATATTATGGTGTCAGATTTTTATATTATACATAATTTTTCACTATACACGTTCTATTTAAGCATGCATAAAAAAATTACTGGATCAACTCGATCGTGTCAACAGAGTTCGATCGACCTGATTTGGGGTCTATTTTATTTTACGCACATTCAACCTAGGAGGATGTGTTTGTTTGTTGCAAACTAGAGTAATGAGACAATTGTATGTGTTGTGCTCTAGGCACAAACCCTAAACCTGATTAGGATATTTATGTGGCTTTCGCGATCGTCGAACATCGCTTTTATTTTGTGATATGCCTATGACATGGTGTGCGTGAAGTCCGCGAGTGACTCCATTTTCACTGAAATTTTATTTAGTATAACAAGTGTTATTTTAAAGACGTGCCCTTTTGTATAAATTTTCTAAAATGAATTTATGAAATACGAGTTTTAAGATTATGCATGCTTAAATATTGTTTTAAATAAATTATTGTAAATTAAAATTTGATTCCTATTGAGTTTAGTCAACTCACCCCAAAACACATTTTTAGGATTATATCAGCAAGATTTTCAGTTGTCGAATCAGAATTAAATTCGGCGAAGTTTATTTTATTCCCAACATTTTTTTAAAAATTTACCTTGAGAGACTTTTAGTGAGGTAAACTTCGTCATGGACAACTGTAATTTCCATTTTTTATTTTTACTTTCAACACAGTTATTTTATTTGGATTTTATTATTATGCTATATGATATCATTTGTTGAACTTGTTAAACCCAAGTTTTGTTGGGCTCTGACTTGTAATAAATGTTTAAAAACTTCCACTGTTAATTAATAAAATTAAGGGAAAAAGGTTGGACGATTCGATTATTTAGATCGGGTCGTTCTTCATTTTATCTCGAGTCTATTTCGGGTCATGAGAATTTAATATATAATATATAATATTATGTATATTAAATAAAATTTTTTTAAATTTTGATTTGTTGGAAAACCAAATGTTATCTAAAGGTGACCCGTAGTAACTCAAATTTACCATTTTTTTTAAAAATTTAAACTGCACAGTAACACAATTTTTACCGATTTGATCAATTGACCGAAAATAGTATACGTGGTTGAAAATGAACGATTTAAATAATTGAGTCAACATGAAAGAAATTGACCTCGAATATCATAACAAAAATATTAGGTGAAAAATATTTTAATATAAATAGCAGGTTTTATCGTAATTACCATTTCGTCCATCAAAGAATAAGTAATTACAAATATGCTTCTACAGTACACACATATTTTGGTCCCTAATGAGCCTACCCATATTATTGTATACACATTAAACTCAATAACTTAATATGCATTAACTAATTTAATGAGCATCACATAATAATAATCATATAATCTATGATTTATATCATAGGTAGATCCACAATATTTAGATCATAAATCTAACATTTATATGCCATGTCATGAATAATTCGATAGTTTTTTGTTCTTTTCTTGTCTTCTAACCATGTCTCTCTGAATAAGAGACCACCCAAGGGTTTACATAGTATGTTCAAGAAATGTTTTAAACACTGTTTTTCAAATTTGTTTTTGAAAATTTTAAAAATAAATTGAATTTTTTGTTTAAAAATATGTTTTTTAAGCTGATCATTAATTTCAGGCTTTACTCATTTTGCTTTTGTCTGGGTCAATCAGCATTGCATCGACAATAAACATAGAAATAAGCTTTTATAAGAAAGAAGCTCATATATGCATTGCATCCTACAATTTAAGGAAGATTGTTTCAGAGGCTGCGTATTTGTCTCTGATTTTAATATCATCTTAGTGAAGCATCTCTCGTGAAATCCGAAGGATCGGCCATATCTTTTTTTGAGGAACACAACAAAACTATACAAAGGCTAGAAAAAAAGAAACAGAAGCGAATTGTACAAATGATGAAAACAGTTTTGCCAATTTTCAAATTGGATTGCTGACACTTGGATATTCTCATCGAGTTTTGCCAAGAAGCTTCTTGTTTTATGTCTGTCTAATAGCTGGAAAATGATCATAAATTTTACTTCATTCGTTATTCAGAAAGAAATATGCACATGTCCATGCCACAATCTCAAGATCTATGCACTAAAATACATAGAATAGGTTGGGAGAGAGAGAGAGAGAGAGAGAGAGAGAGAGAGAGAGAGAGATCATTGCAGTTAAACCACTTGTCAGATGGGAGGAAAAGAAGAAAACTACAAACAAGGAAGAAAGAAGGGATTAAACCAAAGGAACCATTAAAGCAATCTATTGAGACAAAACCCATAAAGAAAAATGAAATGGAGCCACTAGAGTCATTGCTAGAAAGACAGAAGAACACAAATCTAGCTGGGCTGACAATAACACCCTTCGAGCTGTTTCTTCTCCACCCTTATCGTGACTTCAATTCAATCTCGAGTATTTCTTGGGTCGATCAAAATAAGGGCAAAATGATAATTTTATCTGGGATGGAGTTTTGTCCAATATAAGATTTGCTGATTACTTGATTTAGATGGTTATGTAATTGAAGGCAAGACATGGGCACATGGAGACCCCCCTTGACCCTTCAATAGAAAAACCCTAGCTATCAGTCTCTTCTGGTTTGATCATGATGTTGTAGAGGACAAGATGGTCCTTTCCTATTTCGTTCTTTCCCTTGTCCTATGCAGGACAGCCTCTTTCTATCATTTCTTGTCTCGTTCCCTTAACAGTACTTCCAACACCACTAATCTCTCTCTCTCTCTCTCTCTCCCTCTCCCTCTCTCTCTCTCTCTCTCTGTATATTAGTTGGGAAAACACTTGTGTGTCACCATCTCCCACCATCATCTTTATATAAGCTCAAAACTACTCATTTCACACCCCCATCGTCTCTCTCTCTCTTCATCGTCCTACGTTTTCTCACAGGTACTACCCCAACGACAACTCCCTCACTTACCTGTTTTTTCAAATCTATACGATATCTAAGCTCCAAATCCTGTCTCCCTCTCTCTCTCTCTCTAACATGCCTACAAGACTATCAGACGTCTTCAAATCCCACCCTGTCCACCTCTTCCACAAGCACCTTGACCTAAGCTCACTGCAAGAATTACCAGACTCATATAAATGGTCGACACAGCCCGACGACTATCCCTCCAGCGACCGCCTCACCTCAGAATCTATCCCCATAATCGATCTCTCTCTTCCCAATGTCCTCAAACTAATCTGTCATGCATGCAAAACTTGGGGTGCCTTTCAAGTGGTAAACCATGGCGTCCCTTCTACCCTCCTCAAAGACATTGAAAATACCGCAATAAGCCTATTCTCCCTCTCCACTCATCAGAAACTCAAAGCTGCGCGCTCTCCTGACGGCATCTCCGGTTACGGCCGCCCTCGTATTTCCTCCTTTTTTCCAAAGCTCATGTGGTCTGAAGGCTTCACCATCGCCGGATCTCCGTTCGAACACTTTCGCCAACTTTGGCCTCAAAACTATACCAAATTCTGGTATTTTACCAAGCTGAATAATCCTATCTCACACTTTAAAAAACTAAGTATAACGAGGCACCAGTTTATTAATTCAATAATTTATTTTTAAGAAACCAAGAGCAAAATGAACAAGAAATATACATTTGAAAGTCAATTTTATTTCATAAATCCTCATGCACGTAAATAGCTCCTCATTCTTTAACAATTATTGATTTTGTTTTTTTTTAATGCAATTTTGAAAAAGATAAGAGCTAAAGATCTGAAGCCCACTAAGAAGATACTCACTTTGTTTGACATTCATTATAATAGCAATAGAATCTTGTCGTTAAATGACATTACTCTCTTTCGATTTCTTTTCATCTTTGGAAATTTCTGTATCAGCGATATTATTGAAGAATATAACCACGTGATGAAAAGGGTGGCCGCGAGGATAATGTGGCTAATGCTGGAATCACTAGGCACAGCTAAAGAAGACATCAAGTGGGCAAGCCCAAGTGGCGAGCTTAGCGGCGAAACAGCTGCTCTGCAACTGAACTTTTACCCAGCCTGTCCCGACCCGGACCGAGCCATGGGCTTAGCTGCCCACACCGACTCGACCCTTTTGACAATCCTCCACCAAAACACCACCAGCGGGTTACAGGTCCTGCGGGGAGGTTGGGGTTGGGTCACTGTCCCTCCAATCCAAGGTGCTCTTGTCGTCAACGTGGGTGACCTTCTTCACATTTTGTCAAACGGGTTGTACCCGAGCGTACTCCATCGGGCCATGGTGAACCGGAACAGGCAGCGTCTCTCCATAGCCTACTTATATGGCCCGCCCATGAGTGTCCAAATCTCACCACTTTCGAAGCTGGTGAGTCCAACTCGTCCTCCTCTTTATCGCTCAGTGACTTGGAATGAGTACCTCGGAACGAAGGCGAAGCACTTCGACAAGGCACTTTCCTCAGTTCAGCTGTTTGGTCCTCTGAATTGATTGTTACAGATAAATGATCCTACTAGGGTAGAGGTTGGGTAGGTTTTTTCTTTCTTTTTTTTTTTCAAGTCTGATTTTGATTGAGTTTATCATTCATAATTTTATGTAACTCACTGGGTTTGGCCATGTTTTTGAGGCTTACTTTTCTTGGAACAATGTAGAGAGGGAGATAGAGAAAGAGAGAGAGAGAAAAGGGGAAGCATTTGGCTGAGTTCCCAAAGAAGCTAAAGCCCAAGAGAACTAAGCTGTATCGAATCATCAAAACAGAAAGCAAACAAGGAGTCTTATTGTACTCTTTTATTGTTTTGGAATAAGAAAGAGGCAAAATTCTATCAGAATAAAATATGATTCTTAATTATTTTGAACAAAAAAAAAAAAAAAACATGAAACCTATGCTTCCATGCATTTCTATTTTGCAAACTTCTACGTCGAAGTAGTGTTATGTGACAGTGTCATTGAGTACTTGCTATTTCCTGCATATTAGATTGTCACTGTTGTAACCGCCCTTTTTGAAAATAAATAAGGCATTAAAGTTTAATTAAATAATAAATTAATTAAAAGAAAAAGGGTGCCATTACCAAAAAGACAAAAAAGGGATAATACCCCGTTTTATCTTCCACATTTTGTTGAGTATTAAACTCCAAGAATTAAACTAAAAAAAAAAGTTCTGCATTTTAGGACGTTTTTCAATGAGGTTTTAAAAGGTCAAATGGTTACCAAATTAAATATATGATCTATAGATTTCAATGCTCCGGATGTCTAGTTTCTATGGTTCATGTTTCAAGTTGTGTGGAGTTTTCTAGAAAAAGTTATGATGGTTTTAGTAACCAAAGGTCAGATGTTACGTGGTTATTTCATATTCTATCTTTAATGTCTTTTAAGTATATTTATTGCTTTAGTTATTATACAAATTTGATAAAAAATGGAGTGCTTGAGAGAGAGAGAGAGAGGAGAGGATCACTACACCAAATAATCCTTGCGATTTGTATTTCACTCTCTCATTCTCAAATGAGCACAATACCTATTTATTAACTCAAAAAAAAAACATTTTGCATTATGAGGCGTTTTTCAATGAGGATTTGAAGGGGCAAATGGTAACCGAATTAAACATATAACTTATGGATTTTAATGCTAAAAAAAAAAGTCTATAAATAGGTATTGTGCTCATTTGAGAATGAGAGAGTGAAATACAAATCGCAAGGATTATTTGGTGTAGTGATCCTCTCCTCTCTCTCTCAAACACTCCATTTTTTTATCAAATTGGTATAAGAGCTATGTCGAACCATGGGAGCACACTGTTGGGACATATGCCGCTGCCACGACTCACCAAGACGAACTACGACAATTGGAGCATTCAAATGCGTGCTTTGCTTGGTGCACAAGATGCGTGGGAAGTAGTCGAAACTGGTTTCACGGAGACGAAAGCCACTGGCGACTTGACAGCAAATCAAACAAAAGCGTTGAAAGAAACGCGAATGAAGGACAAGACCGCTCTCTATCTCATGTTTCAAGCAATAGATGAGTCAGGTTTTTAGAAGATTGCTGATGCAACAACTTCAAAGGAAGCATGAGACACTTTGCAAAAGTGTTCAAGGGTGCCGATCGAGTTAAACAAGTGCGGCTTCAAACTCTTCATGGCAAGTTGGAGGCCATGAAGATGAAGGAATCAAAAGACATATCAACTTACATCACCGGTGTACAAACGGTGGTGAATCATCTGAAACGAAATGGAGAAAACCTCACGGATGCAAGAGTCGTGGAGAAAATTCTTCGGTCATTGACGGAGAATTTTGAGAATGTTGTATACGCAATCGAGGAGTTGAAGAAATGAGATGACCGTCGATGAACTTGCGGGGCTCTCTTGAGGCACATGAACAAAGGAAGAAAAAGAAGTCACAAGAAGTCTTAGAGGAGGCCTTACAAACAAAGACAACTATCAACGATGATAAGGTAATGTACGCGCAACATAATCGAGGAAGAGGACGTGGCCGTGGAGGTCATGGTTTTGGTTGCGGCGGAGGACGCGATCAAGGAAATAAAATAGAAGAGAAAGGTGAGACCAGCCAACAAAATTGGCATGGACGAGGACGCGGTTGTGGAAGAGTTGGCTGGTCGAATCGTTCAACTATCGAGTGTTACAATTGCGGCACGTAAGGACACTATGCAAAGGAATGCTACTCCAAGAAGAAGGTCAAAGAAAACGTTAACTTAGATGCGAAAGATGGACAAAAGATGATGGGGTTCTTATGATGGCCCAAAAGGACACCAATCCGAAAAATAATACGGTATGGTATCTCGACACCGGTGCTAGCAATCATCTGTGTGGACACAAACATCTCTTTGCTGATATGCAAGAGATTACAGACAGACATGTGTTTTGGAGACGCCTCTAAGGTTCAAGTTAAAGGTCGAGGAAAAATACATTTTTCAAAAAAAGGAATAATATGACCAAGTAATGCCTATCAAGCAGTGGCTAGAAGAGAGAAAGCTACTACAGGCAGAGATGCAACAATTGAGAGAGAAGTTAGAAATGTCTCAAAGAATAGCTAAGGCTGAAGCACAACTCAAGGAAGAGTTGAAGGTGAGATTGGAGATGCTAGAAGACGGACTCAATCAAGTTTCAAGCTCCCCCATGAATCCCAGCACCTTCTGCGGGCCTCTAAAAATAGAAAAATTCAATAACATTCTTGGTTTCATAACAAGCAAAGGCGAACTTAAGAAGAGGTCAACCTCACACCCAAGGGCATCTGTAGCCGGCAGGAGCTTGACTCTGCAACAACTAGATGAAAAAGGAGTTGCAATGGAGCTAAGGAGATCAAAGAGCCTGAAAAAGAGGTATAGTTCTGGAGCAAATGTGTTGAAAAGAGGTATTTGGGTATCAAAAGGCAAAGTAGTAGATAGTGGTGAACAGATGTGTGTGGAAAATAAGTTGAACACAGTCAACAATGGCGATGATGAAGTTGTTGAAGGAACTAAAACCGAAGGCAAAATGAAAAGTGGTGGTAACGTTGATGATGGAGATACAGTCTCAAGCTTTTTGCATGATCGACTGCAAAAGGAGGTGATCTATCTCAAGAAGCTGTGCGGAGATGTAGATGACCGAAAAAGTACAGCGGGATACGTGTTCTATATGGGAGACACGACATTCACATGGCTTTCAAAGAAACAACCAATTGTGACTTTATCGACATGTTAGGCGGAGTATATGGCTGCATCCTGGTGTGTGCGCCATGCAATTTGGTTAAGAAATTTGCTACATGAGTTAAATCTTAAGCAATATGAGGCAACCGAAATATGAGTGGACAACAAATCAGCAATTGAATTGGCAAAGAATTCAGTTCATCATGAGAGGAGTAAGCATATAGATGTTCGTTTTCATTTTATTAGAGAACATGTCAAGAAATGAGAAGTGCAAATGAGTCACGTTGCAAGTCGTGATCAAGTGGCAGACATTTTTAGAAAACCGCTGCAAACGGTGTTGTTTGAAAACCTTAAGAAGATGATCGGGATGAAGGATCGGAAAAGTTTGAGTTTAAGGGAGGAATTTGTTGAGTATTAAACTCAAAGAATTAAACTAAAAAAAAACGTTCTGCATTCTAGGGCATTTTTCAATGAGGTTTTGAAAGGTTAAACGGTAACCAAATTAAACATATGACCTATGGATTTCGATGCCCCGGATGTCTAGTTTCTGATGGTTCATGTTTCAAGTCGTTTGGAATTCTGTAGAAAAAGTTATGATGGTTTTAGTAACCAAAGGTCAGATGTTACGTGGTTGTTTCATATTCTATCTTTAATGTCTTTTAAATATATTTATTGCTTTAATTATTGTACGAATTTGAAGAGTCTTATTGAGTCTATAAATAGTTATTGTGCTCATTTGAGAATGAGAGAGTGAAATACAAATCGCAATGATTATTTGGTGTAGTGATCCTCTCCTCTCTCTCTCAAACACTCCATTTTTTTATCACATTTCACGGGAGGGAAAACACCTCTTTCCCTATGTGTTGGGAGGGAAAGGCTTTCCCTATGTGTTGCAAAGTACTAAGAGGGAAAGGATGCGCATGAGAAAGGATTTTTGGAGCACATGAGAAAGAATGCATGTGTATTTCTAATTCTATTGAGGCTCATCTCGCTAGTTGCTGGAATTCAATCGAAGGAAGAGTCCCCAGTTTAACAGAAATTAAATCGTTGATGGACGAGTTTGGCCTATTCAGTTACTAAGATTCTATTCCTTGGTGTTTTTGTTTGCATCTGTGAGTAAGTGGTGAGGCATTTGTCAGATTGTGATGTAGGTTTTGCTGATTGAGTTTTCGATTTCGTGAAGTTCTCTATTCAGTTTGGACGAGTGATTTTACACCTAGATTCTCTATTTTTTTAGATGAATATTGGTAGTTTGTATTATTCCTAGTAACAGGGCATTATGAGATTGGAGACAAAAATAAATTAAAAAAAAAAGGGAATAGAGAGAAGATACTACGAAGGCGCAAGCTCTAAAGTTGGAAGAATTTGAATCGTGTTGCCATTTGGTATATGAACTCATTTCTTTTTACTTATTGGGAATATTGATAAATGAGAGTAATAACTTAAAGGATATTGATTTTTATGACAAGGATATTATGTCAAAATGCCGAGTCTCAATTAGCAAGGGATTCCAGATATTTGAACTTTGGCAATGGTACACTGATCAAGGTAGGAGTTCATTTTTATGTCTAACATCACATCATTTTTGTAAAATTTTATTTTGAGATGTATTCTCCTATACAATAACGTGTCTATTTTATGTATTATTTGTTATTAATTATAGTACTGGGACAGTTGTATGTGTCGTGTTCTTGGGTGCAAAACCCTAAACCTGATTAGGGTCGTTGTGGCTATTGCAATCACCTGAGTATTGCCGTTATATATTTCTGTTACTGTAGTTGGCCATGTGAAACCCGTGAAATTTTTAATTATAAATTCCATGTGTAAATTTTTAACGTAAAAATCGGTCATGAAGTTGAAAAGTTGACTCGATTTGCCGCATAGCAGTTATATGTGAAATTTTTGTCAAACGATCAAAATTGGTAAAATTGAATGTTATCGGATGGTAAAATACTTTAAGAAATGAAGTTGGTAAATTAATTTGGTTAAAGAGACGTTGTTGGCTAGCGTATGGAACGAATCAGAAAATAAAGAGGAATTTGGATTTGAGTTATTTGATTTATAAAATATAATTGATTTATATTTTATTAAATTAAATAATGGAATATTATTATGAAAGAATAAAAGAAAGGAGGGAAGAAGCATGTGAGGGGGAGAACGCTGATGACCAATTGAAGGAATCACGATGTTTCGACGGATGGGAAACGTTCGCGGCGACGAGGGGAACAACTTTCATGAAGACAGTTCACGAAATCATTAAGTTTCCGACCTCGATTTTTAGGATTTATGTTTTGAAATTTTGGTCTTTGATTTCAGCTCAAAAACTCGAATCCGATGGACCCCACTGGTTTATTTTGGTGTATTTGAAGTTTAGGTAGGATTATTGATCGTTTTGAAGCAAAATGGAGGAAAACGGTGCATCTCTGGAGGAGAAATCGTGATGGAGATGAATTTGGTTGACCAAAAATTGACTGGTCGATCAGTTGGTCGACAAACTGATTGACCGGGGGTATAAGGTTGATAGACCAAGAATTTTGTGGTCAATTGACCGAGGACAATGGTCAATCGATCAAAAATGACCGGTCGACCGACCGGTTCACCAGAAATGGGTTAATCAACCAAAAGTCTTGCAGATTGCCTTGGAAATGTTTTGAGTCAACCTTGCTGTATAGACTCACGTATAATTGGGTCAATTACACCTTGGTTGGGTTCTTAGTTTTTGTTCGACAATACGCCAGTTTTTATATTACGTAAGTACGAGAGTTGTACACTTTTACTTTCATGAACTTTTTTTTCATGTGGTGACGTGTTTGGATTTTGATTTTGGGGGCGATGAATCCTATTGATACTTTGGACAGTTTAGGTGTCTAAGTATCATGAGATTGTCCTCGACACATCTTCTACTGCGTGGAGATGATTGTTCGTGCGTTGTGTGAAAGATGAGATTAGGTAGGTGATGACTCTTCATTGGGTTTCAAATCCCTAAATCTGATCAGGGTGTGTATGGTACGGGCTGTGTCGTCACAAAGCTTGCTCACTGACAACTCTAGTGATGCGTTGGGTCTTCGGACTGCCCTCATTTGTCTTCCTCCAGGCTCATGAGGTGTTGCCTAAAAACGGCCACCGCCTTTCTGTGTGATTGATTGGAGGTGTCCCTCAGTGTTCCTCCATTTTCACTGAAAGTGGTTTTTACGATAAAACATGACGAGAGTATTTGACCTATAGCTATCTATGTATACAACTATGTTTTCTTGATGTATCGTCGGGTGGCCTTTGAGGCCAGATTTCCTTAAAAGATACAAGGGATTTCAAATTTTTTAAGAAATGTGCATGATTACTTAAAACCTATAGTTTTTACGAAAATAGTAAAATAAGTTTTACACACGCATAACATTTAGTATAAATTTCCTACTAACTTAGTCACTCGCTCCAACGACCCCTCTCCTCCAGGTTAAGAGAAGAGTTGCTAAACTTGCGGGAGATTTGGTTGAAGACTTTGCTTCCATTCACTTTTGTTTCCTTAGTTTTATCTTTATTTTTTGGTGAGTAAACTGTCAGATAAATTGTATGGTGTTTTGGATTTTGAGTTTCTGGACTTTGCTTTATATGCACAGTTTTATTTGGAACATGTAACTTTAAATTTCCACATTATTAACTCTCGTGATCACTATATGGATTGTGGCTCATCACAAGTGGGCTATAGCTGAAAATTTTATACAAGTCTTCTACAAATTTCAACAAGCCTTAGGCTGGACAATCGGGTCTTCTCTGACTGTTGGATCGTTTAGCCCTGCGTTTCTGTCCAGCCCATTTTCAAGTCGTGATAGGTAAAGTATGCTCGGAGTCTGTGAGTGACTCCATTTTCACTGAACTTTTATCATTTGACGGTAGTGACCTATTTTATGTATGTACCACATTATAGTGGATTGTTTCTAAACTTGCCCTATTGTAGATTTTGAATTCTGTTTTATAAAATGTTTTATATTGGCATGCTCATATATTTTCTCACCCATAAGCTATACGTAAAACTTTTCACCTATTAAGTTTAGTCAACTCACCCCAAATTGACTCCCCTCTTTTAGGAAAAAATCAAAGTAAGTCTCAGTTGCCACTATAAGAGTAGAACTGAAGAATTCCCTGATAACTAAATTTTCCTTTGAGAGTATGGATTATTTTGTGAGGTTTGCACTTTAGGATTATCTTTATTTTTATTTTACTTCTGCTTAGTTTTGGACCTTATTTGTTTTACACTATCTTATTGTCACTATTGGACCTTTATGTTAGGCATGGTTTGTAAAGTAATTTTTGTTAGTCTTTCTCTGCTAATTATGGATTTAAAATGAGGGTCAGTCGATTCAGTTTGTTTTGGGCCAAGTCATTTCCCGTTGTGTCTCGAGTCCTCTTTGGGGCGTGACAGAATTTTTGGTATCAGAGTCAAGTTGAGATCTTGAAAAGTAACATCAATAAGATAAATATTGTAGAAATATACAACAGATGAAATTCTTGTGCCCAAGGACGAAGTACTAACATTGATTGGCGTTAGGGTGCTATTAGGAAAGACATCTTGAGGTTGTCTGCTAGAGGATGTCAATATTTCCTTATTAGTACACATGTAGTTTAAGGTGGTTGGAATTTAGTTGAAAGAGGTTGGGAGTTCACTTCTTAAATCGTTAGAAGAAAATCTTTATGAACGTATGAGTTTGTGAACTCTTTTGGTTTGTGTGTGAACCTGTGAAGTTCAAACTTAAGAAGTCTATATTAGAAGGACATGCTTTGTTTTGTTTGGAATCGTTAGTTCGAGATAAGACCTTACAACTGTAGAATTTGGTTCGGTGATGAATTGTGTCTATTTCGTTGGTTTGAGACAGCTGATATAGGTTACTGAATAAGCCTTGTTTTGTGTATTTTGGCGGTAATGTAAGTTTATGCATAAATAGTTGGAAATATTTGAACTAAGGATTGGAGAGGTTCAGGTGGAAGGACGACTGCAATAGAGGGTTCCCTGATTGGAGTTTGTTTATAAACCACTTAGGATAAAATTGTAAATAAATTAAAAACCAACGTCATTTTGGCGAGCACAAAACTAGCTCCACTATATTTCTTTTGAGGTAAAGATGAGAAGTTATTAAGAGTTGATTGGTTGGCTGAAATGATGGAATTGGAGAAAAAGTTCAGTGTGTAACGTGAGATGTAGATATACCATGATTGGTAGGAATGATAGTTTGGTTTATGAGGAAATCTCAATTTCTAAGTGATCATGCCAAGTTGTGGTATTAGCATATTATACTAAGGTGAATAGTCATGATTGTTAGAGTTGTAAGTTTGGGAAGCATTGGAGACTTTGGAGTTATTTTTAGTCAAACGAGTTCAGTTTTGCTTATGGAAATTTAGTTATTTCGTGTAATATTTTTAAGATCAGTTTTAATAAGTGTTGAGTAAGTGGAGTAAATTCTTGGCAATGAACAATCTAGTCAATGGATGATGACTAGGATCACGTAAAAGTCTTTTTGTTATGTATAAATAGTTAGATGCTTTAATGTCTTCATATACAACTTACTCAGTTTCGTCAAAGAGAAATTCATTCTGATATGAATAAAATGTGCGGATTTTGTCTTTCTATCAATAATCACTCATACAACATCAAATTTTTGCACCATCCTAGGCAAACACATTAGGAAATCTATGGTAGTCCTATTCCATTTTCACTGAAGAATAGGCAAAGGCTACAACAACCCAGTTGATCTCTGATATTCAGCCTTAATCTATTGACAAGTCAAACACCTCGAAACATACTCAGCCACATTATGTTTCATTCCAACCCACCAATACTGATGTTTCAAATCATGTTACATTTTTGTACTATCTAGTTGAATAGCAAATTTGGACTTATGGCCCTTTGCTAACACTGTCTACCTAAAATCAAATTTACTGGAGACGACAATTCAATTTTTGAAGAATAGGTATCCATCAAAATTGATCCCCCAACTGTCAAATTGATCACCAGCTTGAATCTTCTCAAATCTTTTCTTTAACTCATCATCAAACTTCTGCAAGTCTCTTTCACACGTTGCATAAGTGTAAAGGTCGCTACTAAATTAAAAACTCAACTGTTTGACCATTCTCCTGGTACTGTAGCTCATAATCTCCAATAATTAGACATATCTTACAATCATCCAACACAAGACAAGAAAGAGATCCTTGAAGATAACTACTTAAGGCATCAACTATACCATTAGTATTTCCAAGATGATACTCATAAGTGAAGTCGTAGTCCTCCATATACTCCACCCAATGGCGTTGTTGGAGATTGAAATCATGCTGTGAGAAGAGATACTTTAAACTTTTGTGATCTGAAAATACCTCGAATTTGGCACCATATAAGTAGCTCCGCCAAATCTTTAAGATAAGAATAATAGCTGCAAGCTCTAGATAGTAAGTAGAATAATTTCACTCATGCGTCTTTAATTGTCAAGATGCATAAGCTATAACTTTATCATACTACATCAGAACGCAAACCAAACTAACTCCTAATGCATCTGTATAGATTGTATAAGGCAAACTCTCATCATGTACTACCAAAACTGGAGCAGTAGTCAGTTCATCAAAAGCTGTTTGAAACTTTTCATCCCAAACAAATTTCACTTTCTTTCTAGTCAACTGCATTAGCAGCATAGCAATAGAAGAAAAATTCTGCACAAATTGACTATAATATCTAGCTAGATGCAAGAACCTATGCACTCTAGTAAAGTTATTGGGTGGCTTCTAATCTAACACGACTTCGCTTTTTGAATGGATCAATGAAAATGTCATTTTGAGAAACAATAAGGCTAAGAAATCTCATTTCAATCATCCAAAAATTACATTTTTCATACTTTGCATATAACTGATGTTCTCTCAGTGTTCGCAGAACAATTCTTAGATGCTCCATATGCTCATCTAGAGTTTTAGAATATATTAGGATATCATCGATGAAAACTACCATGAACTGGTTAAGATAAGACTGAAAAACTCGATCCATGAGGTCCATAAAACAACTGGTGTACTAGTCAATCCGAACGTATGCACCATAAATTCAAAATGTCTATAACAAGTTTGAAAAGTAGTCTTCGAAATATATGAGAGTTCCTGCTGAATTAAATGAATCTAAAGAATACAAACCACTTGTTAATCATTTGAACCTATTAAAGTATACATATTCAAATCAATTCATTTTTTTAAATCTTTAAAAGTTTGTTGAAACTCATAATCGGGATACGAACCAACTTGAAAAACTTATGCAATAATCCCCTCTAAAATCTAACTTAAAAAAATTTTTCGAACAACCTCGAAGAAACTAGGTCGTTTGGACTGGTAGTCCTCAAAAGCAGTCTAGTCGACCAATTCTTAAGTCTGGTCCACCGCTCTTCGAGCGTCCAGCTCTTGATTGTCCTTCGGTTGACCTGTTTCCATCCTCGGTTAACCGTTGTGTCACTGATTCGTCTTGATTCTTAAAAAAATCATACCTTTCATTCAAATTTTGATGAAAAACAATCAGAACTTGATCAAAATCATAATTTAACTTGATATTTTGCAACTAAGGGATGCTTAAAACGTAAATTTTCAAACTTTAAACTCTAAATCAATTTTCAAATTTCTCACCAAAAACTCAAATCCCAAAAATGGATGAACGATAAAATAGTTTTGGGTTTTATCTCTGAGAATGGCTGAATCTTCTAGGCTTTCGAACCTCAAATCATACATGAAATAACCCAATTGATAGAACACAACCTAAATTGAAATCATTGTTAAAAGCTTTGATCTTCTCATAAAAATTATTCATTACAACGAGAATGGTTTACTTACTAGAAATTTCCTCCACCGAGAATTTTCAATCACTCAAAATTCTCCTTCAACACCCTTTCTCTCTTTGCAAAAGTTTTCTTAGATATTTTTATCAGATAAAACCAAAAGGGGAATGTAATGACAGATTAAGAAAGGCAGTTTTAGGATACTTCTAGTAATTGGCACTTAATGTAATTAAATTCAATTAAAAATAAGAATTACCCTTTTTTTGTAATTGTCACACATGTGTTTCTTTAAAGGGTACGATTAAAAAGCTGTGATAATTAAAATGATGGTTGATACATAATTGTGGTTCTATTTAGCCTATTTTACTTCTTAGATATTTAAAATTATTGTATAGCATAGTAGAAAATGGCACTCAATAACGCAGCTGGACTCCTAGTGGAATTCTAGTTACTTTGTTTTCCATGTAAGAGATGATTGATTGAAGTCTAGTGATATGAATGAAGAAAGATGCACAATTCGATCATAAAAAGATCATTTATATGAATCAATTATCCATGCATGCATCGTTTTGTAGACACAAATTGAAACGTTTTTTTATAATCTTCCTTTTTTAGTTGGTATATGTTTGACTCAATTTTGTTATGTAAATTATTGGTGGGACCCAAACATTAATGGTGGTGGGACCAACCATTAATGCAATGTTTTTCTTTCGGCGTTGCTTTGCAATGTTTTTCAATGTTTCACTTTCGACGTTGCTTTTCGTCAGTCTTTTGAGGAGAGTGTTTTGTGGACGTGTGTTTTTTTTTCCTTTTATTTTGTAATAGCCTATAAATAGGCTTTCTTTGTAATGTAATATGCAGAGAGTAAACCTTCAAGTCCTTTGCATTGCTCTTGTTACTATTTTATTATCAGTTGTATCAGAGCCAATGAAAAAAAGTGAAGGTTCTAGATTGTTGTAACATTCTAGCATGGGTTTTTTTCTCACTACAACGAGTATTATTCATGGCTTCCGATAGTTTTGTTCAACTTGCTATTCCACGGTTCGATGGTCACTATGATCATTGGAGCATGTTGATGGAAAATTTCTTGAGGTCCAAAGAATATTGACAAGTGATTCAAAATGGAGTAACTGAACTAGCAAAGGACACCGTTCTCACCGATGCACAACGGGTAGAAAATGAAGGGCAAAAATTGAGATATCTCAAAGCCAAAAATTATTCATTCCAAGTGATTGATCGTTCGATATTGGAGACTATTCTTTGCAAAGATACCTCCAAGGATATTTGGGATTCAATGAAAAAGAAATATCAAGGCTCTTCGAGAGTAAAGCGTGCACAGCTTCAAGCCTTGAGACGTGATTTCGAGACTCTACAAAAGAAAGATGGAGAATCCGTTACCGCTTATTGTGCAAGGACTATGGGGATAACAAAAAAAATGCGTTTTCATGGCGAGAAAATGGAAGATGTTGCGATCGTTGAAAAGATTCTATGATCGTTAACACCAAAGTTCGATTATGTTGTCTGTTCAATTGAAGAATCCAAAGACATTGATGATTTTTTGCTTGACGAACTCCAAAGCTCATTACTAGTTCACGAACAAAAGATGAACATAAGTTCACCAAGAGAGGAGCAAGTTTTAAAAGCTACCAGCTCTACGTCTTCCTCAAATTTTAGAGGAAGAGGTTGAGATAGAGGTAGAGGCAAAGGAAATGGAGATCGAGGCAATCGAAATGGTGGTCAATATTACAAAGCAGATGATGACCAATTTCAAAAGAAAGGCAAAGGAAAAGATCAACACTTTGTCAAATCTAAGGTAGAGTATTTTCGATGTCATAAAATGGGTCATTATCGTTCTGAATGTTAGACTAAAATACCTAACTACAAAGAAAAAGGAGCAAATCCAATTTTGCAGAAAAACAAAAAGAGAAAACTTTATTGATGGTTGCACAGGTTGATGAGGCACATCAATCTGATGTATGGTATGTTGATACAGGTTGCAGTAACCATATGTGTGGAAATAAATCTTCTTTTTCCTCCTTAAATGAAGATTTTTGCTCTATAGTAAGTTTTGGTAATTGTTCTACTGTGAAAGTCATGGGAAAAGGTGACATTAAAATAAGAACCAATAATAGTTTTGAAAAAATAATTTCCAATGTTCTATATGTTCCTGATTTGAAGACTAACTTATTAAGTGTTGGTCAGTTGCAAGAAAATGGTTATACAATGACCATTGAAAAGGGTGTTTGTGAAATATATGATTCTTCGCGTGGATCTATTCCTGTTATTCAAATGACTTCAAATAGGTTGTTTCCTCTAAAGATTGATGTTATCCAACCTTGTTTGATGGTTGAGGCTAAAGATTCATCATGGCTATGGCATCTTCGGTGTGGTCATTTAAATTTTGGAGGACCAAGAACTTTAAAACAGAAAAATATGGTGATTGGTCTTCCTCAAATTTCTATTCCTTCTCAAGTTTGTGAAGAATGTGTTGTTGGAAAACAACATCGTTCTCAATTCCCACAAGGAAAATCGTGGAGAGCCAAAAATGTCTTAGAGCTAATTCATTCGGACATTTGTGGGCCGATAAAGCCAGTATCTAATGGGGGTAAACGGTACTTCATTACATTTATTGATGACTTTACTCGAAAAACGTGAGTCTATTTTTTGCAGGAAAAATATGAAGCTTTTAGTGCATTTAAAAGCTTCAAGGCTCGAGTTGAAAAAAAAACGGAGAAAAGTATCAAATCCCTTCGTATGGATTGAGGAGGAGAATATTGCTCAAGGGAGTTTGAAACTTTCTGTAATGTTCAAAGCATACGAAAGGAGTTCACAACTGCCTATACACCACAACAAAACGTTGTATCAGAGAGAAAAAATAGAACCATTCTTAACATGGTGAGGTGCTTATTGACCAAAGGAAAAGTTCCAAAAACTTTTTGGCCTGAAGCAGTTAATTGGAGCATCCATATATTAAATCGGAGCCCTATTTTTTCTGTTAAAAATATGACGCCAGAGGAAGCTTGGAGTAGGGGAAAACCAGCAGTAAATTATTTCAAAATATTTGGTTGCATTGCATATGCACATATACCAGATGAAAGAAGAAAGAAACTGGATGATAAGGGAGAAAAATGTGTTTTTCTCGGCATTAGTGACACATCAAAAGCATATAGATTGTTCAATCCGCTCACTGCGAAGATTGTGACAAGCAGAGATGTTATTTTTTATGAGGAAAGTTTCTGGAATACGACATGGTAGCAGCCTACTCCAACTATTCTGATGATGAGGTTGATATACAGCAACCGCAACAAGGAAATCCAACAGATCTTACTCTTGAAGATCCTCAAAATGAAGTTCAAATTGATGCTGAAAGTTCCTCAATAACAGAAGCTTCTGATGCAACAACAGAAACTTATTTACGTCGTATTTGAAAAAGGCCAACCTAGATGGCAGATTATGAGGTATCTGGAATTGACCAAACTGACGATTCGATAACATATTTTACTTTCTTTGTAGATTGCGATCCAACGTCTTTTGAAGCCTCAAAAGAATCAAAATGGCGAAAGGTGATGGATGATGAAATTGAAGTTATTGAACGGAATGATACGTGGGAGTTATGTGATTTTCCAAAAGATCACAAAACTATAGGTGTAAAATGGGTATTCAAAACGAAATTAAAAGAAAATGGAGAGGTTGAAAAATACAACGCACGATTAGTGGCTAAGGGCTACAAACAGAATATAGAGTTGATTACAGTGAAGTTTTTGCTCCAGTTGCAAGACATGATATAATATGAATGGTTATTGCATTAGCGGCACAAAGATCGTGGTCTATTTTTCAATTGGATGTCAAATCAGCATTCTTGCATGGAACCTTGGAAGAAAAGGTATTTATCGATCAACCTCCTGGTTATATTAAAATTGGAAATGAACATAAAGTTTATAAATTGAAAAAGACTTTATATGGATTGAAACAGGCTCCACGTGCTTGGTATAGTCGGATTGAAACTTATTTTTTAAAAGAAGGTTTTCAAAAATGTCCATATGAGCACACATTATTTGTTATGCTTGGAGATAAAGGAAATATGTTTATTGTGTGTTTATACGTGGATGATCTTATTTACACCGGGAATGATGTTCTATGTTTGAGAAATTTAAACAATCTATGATGAACGAATTTGAAATGTCTGACCATGGAATGATGCATTATTTTCTTGGCATAGAAGTAGTGCAATCTGTTAATGGAATTTTTATTTCTCAAAAGAAGTATACTTGAGAAATTTTAGATAGATTTTAAATGAGGGATTGCAATCCCGTAAATACTCCTATAGAGGTTGGTTTGAAGCTACAAAAGGATGATGGAGGAACAAAAGTGAACAAAACACTTTACAGAAAAATTGTTGGCAGTTTGATGTATTTAACTGCAACAAAACCAGATATTATGTACTCTGTGAGTTTAATTAGCTGATATATGGAGAATCCGACAAATCTGCATTTATCAGCTGCTAAATGAATCTTACGCTATTTGCAAGGAACCAAAGATTTGGGCATATTCTACAAGAAGGGTAAACAATCCAAATTGAACGGATTTACTAACAACGATTATGCAGGCGATCAAGATGATAGAAAAAGTACATCTGGTTATATCTTTATGTTTGGTACAAGGGTTGTTTCGTGGTCATCTAAGAAGCAACGAATTGTTACTTGATCAACGACTGAAGCTGAATTTATTGTTGCATGTGCTTGTACTTGCCAAGCTCTATGGTTAAAGAGAATTCTTGAAGAATTACAGTTCAACCAAAATAGAGCAACTACAATTTTCTGAGACAACAGCTCAACCATAAAACTTTCAAAGAATCCAGTGTTACATGGAAGGAGCAAACATATTGAAGTGAAATTTTATTTTTTAAGGGATTTCAGCAACAGTGGAATAATTGATTTAAAGCATTGTCTCAGCAAAGTGCAATTAGCTGATATATTTATTAAACCACTCAAATTCATTTTATTTCAAAGTCTGAGAAATTTATTGGATGATTGCGATACGAAGAATCTTACTTAAAGAAATGACTACATTAAACTAAAGTTAAGCACTTCAGTTTACGAGAGAGATTGTTATGTAAATTATTAGTGGGATCCAAGCATTAATGGTGGTGGGACCAACCATTAATGCAATGTTTTTCAATGTTTTTCTTTCGGCGTTGCTTTGCAATGTTTTTCAATGTTTCACTTTCGCCGTTGCTTTTCGTCAGTCTTTTGAGGAGAGTGTTTTGTGGACGTGTGTTTTTTTTTTTGTCTTTTATTCTGTAATAGCCTATAAATAGGCTTTCTTTGTAATGTAATATGTAGAGAGTAAACTTTCAAGTTCTTTGCATTGCTCGTATTACTATTTTATTATCAAATTTCAAAATGATAGACTAATGAAACCTACTCATTCTCATTAGGCTTTGGCTCCTATGTTACTGCCTAAAGTTGGCCCGCGACGAAAAGACCCAATCCAAAAATGAGTTGAATCGTTCAACCCTTTATGAAAAAAATTAATAAAGCAAAGGAGAACTTAAAAGAAGTTAAAAGTTAGAGCCCAAAACGTTGAGCTAAAATATAAGTCTAACAATGACATCTAGATGGTAAAATAGTATAAGTCCAAATAAATTGTGCAAAAGTAAGATACATAGAAGTCCAACTGAAACAAAAAATAACGTTAAAGTATATGAGTCACATCTCACTCAAAGAAATTCTCAAACAATAAGTAATAGCTAAATTTGAAAGTAATGTCGATTAGTCCTATGTTAGTTTTTGAAAATCTCTCTGACTATGACCTAAAATGGATGTTGTTAGAATGAGTCTACTAAATTTATTTTAAATTTAAATGTTATACACAAAGGTTTGAATAAAAATAAGTGAGCATGCTGAATGAAATCACATAGTAAAATAGAGAGCGAAAACATCCATAGGGCAAGTGTCAAAATGTCCCACTATATTGTGGTACATAACGAAAATAAGTCAATATTGTCTTAATATCAAATCTCAGTGAAAATGAAATAACTCATAGACTGCAGACATACTATGTCATAGGTATATACAATAATAAAGACAATAATCGGCGATCTCAAATCCAAAAATGCCTATGCTCATATTTATGATTTTACGCCCAAAGATTTGTTACAGTCAGTTATCTTATTACTCAAATTCACAAACAAACAAATACATTCTTCAATGGATGCATGCATATGTAACAAACAAAAACCCTTCACACAGATCAATCAAACTCAGTCAACAGGACTACATTGATAAATATTACAAAATTATAGATATGCATACTCAAATAAATCATAACAGTGAAAACATACATATAATATAAAAAACCAGCGTGATTAAAAAATAGGTCACGTATCGTAAATATGAAAATTCACCTCAAGACTCTCAAAAGTTTGTTGGAATCCATAATGAGGATAAGAACCAACTCAGGGATTTTATGTAACAATCCCACAAAAAGTTAGCTTGAAACACGTCTTGGTTGACTTGAAAACTGTTTGGTAGTGCGAACTGGTCAACCAGAAAAACTGTTGTGGTTGTTGGTCAGCACGCCCTCAAATAACATGAAGCCACCATGTCCTTAATGTATAGGCGTCCAAGCATATGCTCTGGGCTTGCTTCAAAAAACTATCTAGAACTTCAAAAAACTCAAACTTTCTCTAATGATTTGACTTCAAACCACTTAATATAATAACCTAACACAATCAAACTTATTTCCCTGCAAAGACAAAACCTTTTTATCCATAAATTTCTTTCAAACAACCAAGAATCTAAACTTCCAAGTCCAACATCAAACTTCAAAAGGAAAATAGAGAAATCATTTAGAAATCATGATATCTCTCTTGATTTCTAGCATCCATGTACACCCTAGAACACCAATATGATGCTAGGCCAAGGAAATCTCCTAATTCGTATACAAAATTTCAAGTTTTTCAAATTCTAAGTTCTTCAAAATGAGAATAAATGGATAGAGATGATAGTTATCGAGATCCGTAAATCAAATATTACTATGTCAACAATTTCTTTGAAATTCTATCTTATGAATTCTTGGTCGCTTCTGAATCTCTCCTTTCGACAGACCCTCTCTTTCAAACCCTTAGAACGACCCTAACACTGAAAAATAAGATTAATTAAAGAGTAATTATATATTTACTTTTTAATTATACACTCTAATATTATCTTCTGACTTAACATGTCACATGTCACATTTTTAATTGATGTAATAATTAAGATAAATAATAAATATTTAAAATAAGATACTAATTATATCAATTAATAATTAACATGTGAAAAAGTAAAATTAAAATGTAGAATTAGAAGGTAAATATAATATTTCTCTTAATTAAAACTAGTGAGGTTTAAATCATATTAGTAACTGCCCATAACCTTAGTTTGTTTTTATTAAATGATTATTTAATTAATTTAAAACATAAATATTTATTTACCTTAAAATTGGTTGTTACCCCAGTCCAAGACCAAACAATTATGTCACAAATTTACATTACTTTAGGCGGTATTGAAGAATGGTATATTAGTAATATCTCATTTCAAATTAATAAAAGCCTATTTATGATTAAATCTAATAAAAAAACAAGTGGTAGTGTAGACCTCAGCCTACAATAGTGTAGACCTATCTCTTTTTCCTCCAACCCCAATCCCAACCCCTCCCCCCCCCCCCCCCAAAAAACTTAATTTTTGGATCTTGTTAAAAAAGTAAGGGTGGAAATCGGTTTAGTTCGAACCGAATAATCGAACCGAATCAAAAGATTTTATTAGGTTTAGTTTGATTTAAAAAGGTAAAAAAATCAAATTTAAAACCGAATCGAATATAACCAAAATCTTTGGTTCGGTTCTTGATTTTAATGAAGAAAAATCGAGTAAAACTGAACTGAACCAAAATAAACTTAAACTAACACATTTAACCTAATTTCAAGAATTAAATATTTACTATTATACTTTACAATTTTTTTTACAAAATTTTCATAAATAATAAAATTATAATAGAATTATCTATATTATTTTAATTTATCGTGATGTAATATAAATATTTAAAATAACAAATAATATAAATTAAAAAATCAATTATACAAAAACGTTATATCAAATATTGTCAACATTATTTGAAAATTGAGAAGTTAAGAAAATCCTAATTATTTAGTTTTTCAAAAACCAAACCGAGAAAAACCGAAAACCGATGTTCGGTTTTTATTGGTTTTCCAATAGATTTAGTTCGAGTTCGATTTTTTATTTTCAAAATCAAACCAAGTTGGTTAGGTTTCAATTCACCATAAAACCAGACTGAACCAAACCATTTCACCCCTACTAAAAAGTATCTTGTGCTAATTAGAAAGTAGACCTTTGCTTACGAATCATTTTCTTTCATATTTGGCAAATGATGTGAGATTATATAGTTCTCTTGATCTCGATTGAGCATTTAGAGATGTGGTCATTTTGGGCTTCAAGATGACAGATTATAACTTATGGTGATGGCCTCAAGACCAAGCTTGGTCTCAATTGTATAAGGTCTCTTATATTTCATAACCCTAGGAAGGTAATAAGTTGAATCCGGGGTGTTCATGCATGTATTTCTCAATACCTAAACTCCACGGATTTGATTGACGTCGATTTCAATTTTAAAAAGGACAAATTTAGGGTGATGTAATGCAGATTTAGGACCACAAGTGAGATCAGAACAAATTAGGATTTTCTTGATGATTCAAAGCAAATACTTGGAGTTATTAAATCGCCGTACAATAATTGGTATTAAATAATAAGTAATTATTGTATGATTTCCACAATTGTCGATTGATTAAAACAACTTAACCTTATTTTCTTGGCTGGTCCTAGCATTTAGTGGTCCTCAATATGATACCAGGGGCTTGGAACCTATTATCCAGTATAATACAATAATTACTTATTATTTAATACAATAATTAGAAATACATTGATCTTTTGTCATGACAATGTTTTTGTATAAATCAACTTGAAAGAAAAACAATAATTTCTTGTCTAAGAAGGGACCGTGACTGAAATATCATCAAGAGAAATGATCTCATCTTCTAAAAGAATCCGACCATCCAACCCAAGTTATTTGCTGTGAATAATTTTAATGAACAAAATTCAAAGTATTTGTTGAAATTCAAACGAGAATAGAAAAAAGAACGTAAGCTAACTGATATCGAGATTTATGTGAAAAACTCTAAATGAGTAAAAAGTCACGGACAAAGTAAAGAAATCACTAATCAAAATCAAGCATATGAAATTCCTAATGTGTGTCAAAACCGATATGATCCAATTAGAATTCGGGTCACACCAAACTCTAACAATATTATTTTCACAATAATGATCATAGGTTGAATGAAAAATCATTATTTTTTAAAAAAATTGTGATCACGTGAAAAAATCAAATCACAAAAATAACTTTATTTGATCCATCTATCCTAGTCTCCCAACATAATTAAATAAAAAAAACTTGTCTTAAATCCAAGCCAAACAACTTGACCTCAAATCAAGTTTGAGGACTTACTAATTCTCCATGTGGAGTTCTCCGTTACTTTTAGTATAATATTGTCCTCTTTTAAGTTAAATCTCGCACGATTTTGTTCTTAGGGTTTGTCCAAAACGCGTTATATCAAGTATGGAAGATAACTCTACTAATAAATCATTCACTTTTTAATCTCTCAAATGATGTAGAACCCTTATTGGTATGAGTTCGGTTCTCACAATCAATATCTTTGATCGTCTTTACTTTCGTAGGACGGGCCGTAGACTCCCTCTTTATCATTTTCAACTCTCTCTCTCTCTCTATCTAATTCACCGTCTGGTTGGAGGAAACGAAGGAGAACGGGGGGTTGTACCTCCTTTTTAAGGAGGAAAAACTCGTCCACGTTGCCACACTCATGCCACACACACACATATATACACACATATATGCACACATACACAACTAACGAAATTTTAAGGAAAACAGCCACCGAGAAGGAATTCTCTTCAAATCTAATACTGCTGTAGCACGTTTAGTGTATTTTTTTCTTCTGTAAATAATCATCGGGACCATAAAAAATTCAGTTGTTCTTCAGTTTTCCACCTCAATTCACACTGAGATAAATGTACTTTAGACATTACAAACATTATATATGATTGTCACGTATATATATTCTTGAACAAAACAAGAAATATGAACAGAAAAAGCACAACAGTTGATTATTTCATTGGACATACAAAGAAACACCACAGCCACAGCCACAGCCACAACCACAACCACAACCACAACCACAACCACAGTACACCATCGTTATGCACATAAATTCAAGGAAATTTCATGGAAGAGACGAAGAATCTCTCACTCTCCTGAACTGATCTCAAAGACCGCAGTAATCTTTGATGCGGAACACTGTATTCCTTGACAGATTTGCCTTATGATAACGAAGATAATCATAGTTATCAAAGGGTTTGTATTTTAATGGGTTTTCATCGTCCACCATTTCCTCTGGAACCCTCATCATTCCCTTCTTGAATGAAAACAGCCCCACTGAATATCGGGCTTCTTCAGCCGCCATGATTACTCGATGGTTGCAAGCTGGTACCCTCTCATTACTCCATGCCTAAGCCACGCAATTATTCTCCATTAACTTTCGATTTTTAAGATATTAACTGATAAACGTTGAGACATGAACTTACCATTAAAGCGTCGCCTGCCATGACGACGAAAGAAGACGGCAAGGGCTCGATATCGACCCACTCGTCGTTCAATGACTTCACCTGCAACCCGTTGACTCGATGCTGATGAATAATGGATAAGAAGGTCAAGTCTGTGTGGGAATGGAGACCCAGATTCTCCTCAGTCGAATCAGGAACTCTGTAAGTAAAAAATCGAAGAAGATGGTTTGAAGATTCGATGTTTGAGAGACAGTCATCTTTTGCAGCTCCATAGCTGTCGAACAACATCCTCGTCACCATTTCGTCTAGTTCCTTCACCGCCTTTGAGAAAGATCTAACACTCTCACTTGTTCAAAGATAAAAATTGGTGTTAGAAATAGTAAGTTATTGCTATGAAGTTCTCAGAAACAGTTCAGAAAAAAACTGGAGAACGAACTGTTTCTTCAGTTATCTAGTACCTGAAATGGTGATTATTTTCAGCAGGAAACACGAGCTTTGCAAAATCTTGAGGTCCTTGAAGAGAAGCTGGATTGTCAATGGCCAAAGATTCATAAAGAGGAATAAAAGCATTTTGGCCAAAGTAGCCATGGTAGGGCGTTTCACTTTTATTCTTGATCTTACTTTCAGTGGGTTGGTCAAACAGTTGCTTGACAGCTTCGAAAAGGGCGTCGTGAAGGTCTGAAGAAACCTTATCATATAAACCCACAAAACAGCCGTACTCTTCCATGGCTTTTCTCACTTCCTTGCACGATAGAAGCCAGGTTTCTGATCCAGGCTTCAACGATTCGTTTGAAAGATCAATTATAGGAACCCTAGTTTTTGTTTCAGAACCCATAATCGTAGTAGCTACTTCTTTCCTCTTAAAAGTACTGATTATGGCGATCATAAAATGGGATGTTCCTGCGTGCGTACAAGATTATAAACTAGTAACTATGACGTCACCACAACCAATCGTTGACAGCGGCTATCTGTTCTATTTAAAATAAATAATAAAATTAAATTACAAATATTTCTCAAAGTAATAGATAAATCCGAAAAATGAAAATTTTTGTTGGAGAAATGTCAAAAATAAGAAAATTCGAGAGACTTTTTTTTTGTTCGACCAAATAGACAAAACAATTGATAACGTTATATAAAAAAAATTAAATCTTTATTATAATTTAGGAAAATTAACAAAACAACCATTAAATTATGGGATCAATGATAAATCAACCACTAAACAATTTTTCGTAACAACTTAAATACTGAACAATGGAAAATAGACGACGCAAACATCACCGTTACCTGTTGAAAGAAACATTACCGCGAAAAATGTACTTAAACATTATTCTCTGCAATTTTAGTTCTACTTCAGTTTTATATTAAAATGACAATAATTGAAATAGTCTTACCGCGAAGACGATGTCAAGAAGCTCCGAGTGTCTCCTCCTCCTCGTTAATGTCTTGGTCCCTCCTTCAATTTATTTTAAAGGGTTGAACCCTCCTCTCTTTCTCTAGAGGCCGAAGGAATTATGGCGAAGGAATTATGGCGAAGATAGTGAGTTTAGACATTTTAGTGAGGTAAAATTCTGAATTTTAATTTCATAATCATTGTATTTTGGAACTATTGCCGAAGGAATTATGGCGAAGATAGTGAGTTTAGACATTTTAGTGAGGTAAAATTCTGAATTTTAATTTCATAATCATTGTATTTTGGAACTATTGCGTTGAGTAGGATTAGAATTATGCTCAGTTTGGAAGAACTTGACTAAAACTGTTAATGGTCCCACAAATACGAAATGTGTTATGTTAGAATTTTAAAGTTTGGATTTGGAGAGTTGCAATTTTACACAATAACAATTTTGGTTTATTCTTTGGAATGTTTTAGTCACCTAAACTTAGAGTTGTAATACCTACCTTTTTTAAAAAATTATTAATTTGGTAAAACGTTTTCCCCCGATTGATCATCAATGGAGCATTGCGGGAGGGGGGCAATTTCCTCTCAAATCCCCTCCTTTCCCCAGTTTTAAGAATGCCTGCTCCTAGCTCCTCAACCTCCCATTTTCACCCTTTTCTGCAACAAAACTCTTCCTCCCGAACGACGCTATTTCCAAACAATTTGACAATTTTAAGACTCTGTGATTAAGTAGTTGTCGTCGTGGTAAGCCATCTTTTCTTCCGACTCTGTATTTTCAACTTCTCAGTTAATTTGTGAAAGTTTGTTCGAAATTTTTGAAGGAAACCGTACATCTTTGGAGGAGGAGAGTTTTAAGGTTTCTCAGACATTGTTGAAGTCTCTGTAACCGAAGGCCAAGGGTTCCAAAAGGTATAAAAAAATCGATCTTTTCTCTTCGTTTGATACTCTATTTACTACCAATAGTCTGGAAAATTGGAATATCGAAATTGGATGAAATCAGGCAAACTTTGTTGCATGAATTTCATCGATGTTGAAACGTTGGGAAGCAATTTAGCAAACACTAAGTCATAGTTAGGGGTGGGAAAGAACCGCAAAGAACTGAGAACCGACCCGGAACAGAGATTCGGCTCTGGTTCGGTTCTGGTTCTCGGTTCCTAAATTTACAAATGGGTAGGAACCAAGAAACGGTCTTGGTTCTAGGTTGGTTCTCGGTTCTTGGTTTATGGAACCGAGAACCGACCCTCTCTTTTTCTTATGGAGATTCTTGACCTCTTCAACTTCAAAGAACCATAACTTTGACTACGGGTGTCAGAATCGGCTCCATAAGATATCAAATCGAAGCTCTCTCAGAGATCTATGATAAAGTGTAGGGTGAACCCAAGACCAATCTTTATTGGGCCCAAAATCGCTCAGTTTGGCCCTCAAATCTACAGTTGAAGATTTTATAATAGAAATATAATGTTTCGAGCTCTTCTTATCAACATTACAAATCAAAGGCATGGAAGAAGATGGGGGGAAGGGAATATATTCAGGCTAGATTAGGAATAGCCAAAAAAATAAAGAGCAAATAGAGAAACAAGTTCGGAACTGAAACCGAACCGAACAAAAATAGAGACTCGGGTCCGATTCCAGTTCTGGTTCCTCACTCTTGGAACCGAGAACTGAATGGTCAATTCCAAGAGGTCCGAAACAAGAATCGAGAACCGGTTTGCCCCACCCCTTGCCGCAGTGCTCAATAGGTTAGACCATCGACTTCGATCAGTGGACGGCTGGCTTAGATAGGGAGTCTCGGCCAGAGTTCGATCTTACCCGTGTCATCAAACACAGTTATTCACGACGAGGACGAGGATGAAATGTCCATGAATTTACCTTGGGTCGGCTATGAACTTTGGTCAATAGTGAACTTCAACCACAACGGTAAACTTTGGTAATTCTCATCCTTCTTAACGTTTTAGGAATGAAAAGTGAACTTCTACCAACTCGAACCCTTTATAATTTAGGAAATCATTTACTTAGGGAAGGGTGATGAACTTCGGTCAACGGTGAACTTCGACCATAACGGTGAACTTCAGTCATTCCCATCATTCTTAAGGTTTTAGGAATTAGTGGTGAATTTCAGTCAACTAATCACTTCTCATTTTCTTTACGTATTTCTTCCATTTTCATATTTCTTATACAAAACATATGCATGAGAATCATTTTCATAATATTTCATGAAAACTATGATGCCTAAACATTTAATGAATGCATACAATTTCATTTTAACGCTTCACATATCTAAGTAGCACATTATCATCATACAAAAACCTTAAGCAACAAAATAATCAATAAACTTATATCTATTCAGCACAACCATCAAGTACTCAAACCACCAAATGATCAAGAACCTAACCTCTATCCAATACAATCACCAACATCAAAATTTCAAACAACAATATAAGCAATTCAACTTAATATATCAATAACAAGCATTAAACATCATATCCTCAAGAATCATAAAATCATATCTCTTGTGATGTAGTCTAAAAGGGAAAACATATACAGTAACTTCCTACCTTGAATTTTCTTGAAGAAATTGAGAAGCAATAGTTGACAACTACCATACTGGTCAACCTCTTTTGTATCCAAGAGCCCCCCTATTTCTATTCTATACAAAATTGGTTGACCATTTCCTAGTTGGTCGACCACTTTCCCTATCAAATGTCTCAAAATCATTTGAATCTTCACTCCTTCTTAAGCCATAACACAAAACTCTTCATTTATATATCACAATTTCAACTCATCCAATTCATATATCTCCATTTCTAATCACATTATTATTACCAAAACATATTGCATAAACAATTCTTTACATTGATCATAGAAATTTTTCAGATTTTATAGGGTTGCAGTGTTAGGTCGTGGTTCAGATCTATTTTGGGCTTGTTTGGGCATATTTTGGGCAAGAATTTTGGGTAATATTATCCAATCAATTTTGGATAAATTTTAAATAATAATTGGACAGTTTAATTTATAAAATTTAATACATTAATTTTTTAATAGGTACACATTATTAATTAAAATTCATGTACTATTGGATTTGGACTTTATTGGATTTTCGAGTTTTGGTCGGTGTAAGCCCACTTCGAGGTTGAGATTTATTTTTATGCACTGCATTGTATAATTTTTATAAAATAAATATTTTGAGACATGTATCATATTAAAAATGATGTGTCCATTTTATGGTCGTTGGGTTTTTAAATTATATTTAATTTTCACTATACATGTTTCAATTAAGAATGCATATTAAATTTCTAGATCAACTAGATCATATGAATCGAGTTCAATCGACTCGATTTGGGATCTGTTTTATTTTACATACATTCGACCGTTGGATGATGTGTTTATTATTTGTTGTTAACTAAAGTCATGTGACAATTATATGTGTCGTATCCCTGGGTGCAAAACCCTAAACCTGATCAGGGTATTTATGTGGCTTTTGCAATCGTCGAGCATTGTTTTTATTCTGTTATATGCTTATAACATGATGTGTCCGGAGTTCATAAGTAGCTTTATTTTCACTGTGATTTTTAATTCACATATTAGTGGGTGACTTTAAACATGTGCCCTTTTGTACAAATTTTTTAAAAATGAATTTATAAAATGTGATTTTAAATTCATATATGCTTAAACAACATTTCTCTTTAAATAATTAAAACCCTATTGAATTTAGTCAACTCACTCCAATAACACCTTTCAGGATTTTATTATTTGTACTTTCAGTTGCCGAGTCAAGATTATGTATGATCAATATGCGCCTATAGAGAAGAGGGGGGAGGGATTGGAGGGGAGGGGAGGGGGGTGAAATAGGTGATCTAAACGTTTTTCGCATGAATTAATTAACTCTAAACTTTAAATGATTTATCACATATAAAGCATACAAATAATAATAATAATGAGCAAACAAGTTTGTTCATGCGGTTCGACAACTCGGCCTACGTCCATACTCCAAGTTTCCGACTTGGAGATCCTTATACTCAATAATCTCCTCGGTTATTGTTGATTGAACTTCACGGCAGTTAACCAAGCCTTGCAGACTATTCTAAGGTGTCACCCTCTTCTCTTTGACTATTCTTAGGGCGTCACCCTTTAATCACGAAAGCTCAAGTTTCTGGAACAATGAAGAATTGAACGTATCCGCAGGTTTACTAAAGATGTGTCCTAATAGGTAGAGTCTCTGCGAGAACTGCAAACATACTTGTAAGGGAGACACGTGTCTATGGAAGTGATGTTTCTGTGAGAATATTCGCCTGCGCAAGCTTTTGCGAATTAAACATCCAGAACTTAAATCCACGATCGACCAGTTGTTTTAAAATATGGAAAATGGTCGTCCTAGCCAAATTTGAATATTTTTGGAGATTGTTTTGAAGTTTTCTAAGTTGGTTTCTAACTTGGTTATGGATAAGAATGATTTTACAAAAAGGATTTTAAGAAGAAAATTAATAAGTATCTGTATATTTTGATAGGTCCAACTATTTAACGTGAAATTTGGACCGAATGGTTTTCCATTCGATTGAGCATTTCATGGCTATTGGTAGGCCACTCGAGTTAGGAGTTTTATTTTATATCTAGCATGATATGGTTTTCAAAATAATTATTTTGAGACATATTTTCATATAAAATGAGGGAACTATTATGATCATCCATTTTTATAATATTATAGGTAAGATTTTTGCTGGACATATTTTATTTCGAGCATACACATAATTTGTTAATCATCTTAGTTAAGTGAACCGAGTTTGATCAACCCGTGAAGGGGTCCTGTTTTCTATACACACATTCAACAATTGGAGAATGTGTTTGTTGTGTTATCTAGAGTAATTATGCAACTGACTGTGTCTTATCCTTGGGCGAAAAACCCTAAACCTGATTAAGATATTATTTTTTGACTTTAACGATCGCCAAAAATCACCTTGTTCTATGTGCCTATGACATTCGTGTGCTTGTAAGTGACTCCATTTTCACTGAAATTTTGTGAAACCTATTTTATAGACATACCAAACTTAGTGAAGGTTTTCCATTTTTGTTTTATTGGTTGATTTTTACTTAGTTTAAATCACACATTTTATCTATGGCATGCTCCCTCATTTATTTTATAAAATTCTAATCGTTGAATATAAAATCTTACTTATATTGAGTTTAGTTGAATCATCTCAATGACATTCCTTCCGGTATTAATTTGGACAATCAGTGGTTGTCATCGGAGAATTGGGACGATATTTTCTTTATTATTTCATTTTATATTTATTTAGAAAGTTTGGTGAGGTTGGACTAAATTGTTAAATTATATGACAATATTTGTATGAATTTTCTATAACTCTTGTACTTTTATTTCAGACATATATTATCATTTTATTTTAATATCACTATTGGACCTTCAGTGTAGCCTAATTGGTTGGGCCCTTACACATTGTATTTTGTTCAAGATTTCTGTTGCCTAAATAAATAATTTAAAAGTCAAAGGGTTGGTGACACAATTCGGTTTTGGGCTTAGTTGCTCCCCGTTCTGTCTCAAGTCCCCTCCATGTTGTAACAATTAAAAATAAAAGAAAACGACGCATAGCTGCCACAATACTTCATATTTGATCTCAAACATTCATGAGAATATAATCTTTAATTTTATTTTCAAATCATGCGTTACATCACTTATTCTTATATTAAATGACCAAATAAATGTATGATTAACATCATTTGCATTAGTTTATTAAAAACAGTACTTCACATAATATAATCCAAGAACTATTTTTTTTATAACAAATTGCGTTTTAAAAAGTCATAAATTGCATTTCAAATAACAATATGTGCATGCATACATGAAAATGGACAATATTGCATTAGCATAATGAAGAAGAGATTTCATAGCCCAACTTATATTTTGAGAGTTGCATAATCTCACATCGCTTAAGAAATGTAGAAGTGAATAGTTCATATCACTTTCTATAACCAGGGGTGAGCAAAACCAGACCAAACCCGTGGTTTCAACTAGAACTTGCAGTTATATTTGATCCCCACCTTTGTCGGAACCATTATGGGTCCTTAATATTGAAAATTGTATACTACAGTTCGGTTCATCGTTTTGAGTGCAAATAATCGTTAGAACCGAATCAAGCCTTAGATCATGATATCCGACCCAAATCTAATTTTCCCCAATCAAACTTGAAAATAACTCATGATTTAGTCCAAATCCGACCCAAATTCGACTCTAACCCAGCAAAATCAGTTTAAAAATGAACATTAATTTTATATATTTTTACACTATAGTTTTTATTTCTATTTTGAAACCAAACTGGAACCAAATTGTATCTTACAAATGTGTCCGATTTTGTTGAGTTCCAATTATCCATAGTTTTGATCCGCTCTAGTTGTTCAAGGTTCCGAACCATAGAAATCAAACCAGACCGAACCAAATTATATCCATCCTAAGTACAATGTAATTTGAGATAAAACTTGATAACCAAATTGTGCGTCTATCAATCTAATACAACGTGTTTTGAGATAAAATCTAAAAATAAAATTATACAAATTTTGACTCAAAATAAACAATATCATATTAGCGAGACCAGAAATCAACAAAAAAAAAAAGATAATTATTCCACAAACTCATTATATTTCCAAATAAAGTATTGGAAAATTAACAAAATAACCATTGTACTATGAGATCAATGACAAGTCAACTACTGAACAATTTTTGCTAACAACTTAAACACTGAACTATGATAAATGGATAGAGCAAACATCGCAGTTACGTCAACGCTGTCTTTCCACTAAAAAAATTTAAAAAATTACTTTCCGCGTTGAAAAGAGAACATTCTGTTGTAGAACAACAATGTTCCCCCAACAGAAAATTACTTTCCATTAAGGAAAAATTATTTTTCTCAACGGAAAAATTGTTTTTCTCTGCGAAAATGGAGACATTAAGGATGAAAACTGGACAACGATGATGTACTAGAAAGAGTCATGCCGACGTTCGATTAGAATTGCAAAGAGTATATTTCAGTATCTTCTTCGCGTACCTATTTCTTTCAACAGGTAACAGTGATGGTTGCATTATTTATTTTTTATAATTCAGTATTTAAGTTATTATTAAAAATTATTCAATAATTAACTTATCATTAATCTTATAATAGAGTAGTTAATTTGTCTCCATCAACTACTAGGCGAAACCATACACTCTTACCTCACGAGGAAGTATCCAACTTTATATGACTCGTCTTTTAAGATTGCGAGACGTCTTTACTTTGATTCAAAATTACTCTTAGATTTACTAAAAGTAAAAGAGAAAATATTCTTTTACAAAGTAAAGTGCACACGTGACCTGATATGATATGCAAGATGTTATCAAAACTCACACGCATAATATTATTTCTGTCTTGTGTTGCAGAAAATAACATAAACACGTCATACACACATCTGACGTGGACGCACGTGACACAAAAAAAAACATCACTGGAATTGCAAACGACAGACAGACAATGTCGTTTCGGATTAAAAACTAATACCACAGTAGGCTTGGAGGGGAGATTCAGCCTTGAAACCCTCCTTGCTCCGGAAGAAACGAAGCAACCCAATATGATTAAACGGCTTGTACTGCTGTGGATGGTCTTCGTCTACAAGCTCTTCAGGCACTTCCACCATTCCATTGCTGAAACCAAACATTCCTAGCGAGTACCTTTCTTCCTCCTCCTTCATCACCACCTTGTGCGTCGGCGACACTATTCTGCCATTGCTCCATGCCTACAAACATTACCATTGAACTCATTTTTATACGGTTTTTTTTCTGGTTTTGATAAATTTGACAAGATAATCGAAAAAACATCAAATGAAAAGAACCTGAATCGCGTCCCCAGCGATAACGACGAAGTTTGGGGGGGAAAACTCGACTTTGATCCAGTTACCATCTTTAGTTTTCACCTCTAGGCCATTAACATGGTCTTGAAAAAGCATGGTCGTGAAGCTCTTGTCGGTGTGTTCCTTCAAGCTCAGAGATGTTTCATCAGCGCGAGGAGGTCTACTTTTCAACACTCTAAGAAGGTAAACGATGGACCCAATATGAGACTCGTAATATTTTCCCAATCCATAGCTTTCAAATATCATTTTCGTCACGATTTGGTCCAGTTCTTCAGCTTCTTTCGCAAAAGAATAAATCGACCCACTAAAAAAAAGACAATTACAGAGAAAATAAGCTCGTTTGAGGCTGAATTACACATATTTTGAAGGATTCACTTGCAAAATTACCAGAAATGGTCATTTCCAGAGGGCCACATAAGGCGAGTGAAAGACTGAGTTCCTTCGAAGCTCGTTGCATCGTCGATGCCCAGGCTTTCATGGAGAGGAAGGGTTTTGAGCTGTCCAACGTAGCCATTAAAAGGCTTCTCGTATTTGTTCTTCATTTTGGTCTCAAGAGGAAGGTCAAATAATTCTTTCAACGCACCAAACACTCTGGTTTCTAGTTGGGCAGAAACTCGATCGTAAACTGCAATGAAACAGCCATAATCTTCCAGAGCTTTCCGAACAGCTTTGGTCGTTGAAACCCAAGAGTCTGTTCCAGGTTTCAAGCTTTCCTCCGAGAAATCCACCATTGGAAGCTGATTTGGAAGAATCGTATCTGATCCCATCACTAATTTCTTGTGTTCAATCTGTTTGCATGCTTCATCATACTTCATTTTATAAATGGGAATATTAGGATTGTCCATGCCCCATTTGGATCATCAAAGAACCATATTAATTATTGGAAAATTAACACCGCATGCCCTGTAGTTTGAGATCAATGACAAGTCAAACCATAAATAAATTTTACTAACAACTAAAACCTTAAACTATGAAAAATTTTCGTTGGCGACCTCGCAGTCACGTTTTCCGTCCAAATCCGTCGATTTTAGCACCTCAGTTTTGTTGACGCCAAGAACCGTCGAATGGAGACGAAATAAGTCAATTATCGGGGGCTAAGGGACGTCCCTCCTGCCCGTTGGAAGACGGACGGTCGTTGGAACGATTATCAGGCGATGGCGGACGATCTTCATTGGCCGTTGGAACGATTATTGGGCAATGGCGGACGATCTTCATTGGCAGTTGGATCGAGAAAGGATGTCCCCCACTTGGAATTGACGGCCAGGATTGAATATGTCAATTTCCAAAGGTGACGGCAAACAATCGTCCATGGCCGTTGGATGAAGGGAGGACATCTCTTATAGGGATTGACGACCATTATTGAATCTGTCATTTTCCAAAAGCTATGGCGGATGACATTCCAAGGCCGTTGGATCGAGCGAGGGACATTCCTGGATCGGAATGGACAGTCAAGATAGACTCCAAATTCTTTAACTATGAAGGGTCACATGCAAGGCACACACTTTTAAAATGCGCGAATTCCCTCAATTAAGACGGACATCCCTCTTCCATAACGAATGTCCCTCTACCTATTTCTAATGTCTCTCGTCGAGAAACGGATGTCCCTCGACCAAAACTACATCATTTTGCCGCAATAGACGTCTCTCGTCTTAAGACGTCGTCGTTCAATATGAAACAGAAGTCCGTCTTAATACAAGGGACGTCCATTTTCATTCAGAGAATGACATTCGGACCAAAACGAGCGTCCCTTGTATTCAATCCTGGCCATTAATCTCAATAAGGGACGCCCTTGCTCGATCCAACGTCCATGGAATGTCGTCCGCCATTGCCTTTAGAAATTGACAGATTTAATCATGGCCGTCAATTCCGAGCAAGGGACCTCTTTTCTCAATCCAATGGCCATTGACAATCGTCTGCCATCTCCCGATAATCGTTCCGACCCAATAATTGATGTCCTTCGTCTCCGTTTGACTGTCCTTCCTTTCAACGAAACAGAGGCGTTAAAGTCGACAGATTTGATGGAAACGTGACTGCAAGGTTTCCGGCGAAAATTTCTCATAGTTCAGGATTTTAGTTATTAGCAAAATTTCTTCAAGATTTGATTTGTCATTGAGTACAAACTATAGATTGTGCGGTGTTATTTTTCCTTAATTATTTAAATAAACCAATAATATAATAATTAACAAATTCAACTCCGTAGTCTCGCTTGTATCCCAAATTTTTTTGTTGGGTCGAGATTTTGTTTTTCTTTATAAGTGCATGTAAATTTCAATCTTCAAACTCACGGTTATATTTTGATTTTGCACGATAAGTATTGGCTTTTTTCTATTGGGGTTTTTGCACATTAATTTTTGTGTCCAATTTCGTATTATCTTTATAGTTAAGCGTTTGATTTTTAAGTGTGGTGAGAATTGTCTAATGAAATCAAGACTAGGGTCATCTCCATGTCTATCTAAATCATCATTTACATGTATTCAGAATTTTTAATATTAGTTTTTTTTATTCAGCGGTCAAGATGGACCACTTTGACCCATCTTGATTATTAAAATGATGCGTTACAAATATTTTAAAAAATAAAAAGCTATCACACAGTGATTAAGTGCATGTAACCATCGAACATGATATTGTAAATGTGGAAAGGTTCAATGGACTCATAATTAAATAGAAATGAGAAGAAGAAAACGAACATGAATATACATAATATGCTTTAAGTATTGACTCTGTGCATGTATGGGCATCATATAATATGTCACGATCTTAAATCTGTTTGTACACTCAAAAGTGGTCCTAGATCAATTAATGATTTTCTATTTCATTTTCATTTTCATAACATTGTTTCGAATAACTTTCTAATATTATAGGTCAGAAATTGACATCCCATTAAATTTATTGACTATTTCCTTTGGTTTTTTCCTTCTGTTTATTGTTCTGCTGTGGTCACTTTGATACAAATATAATGATATTGTAACAAATATAATTTTATTACATTAAAAATATATATATTAAAGAACATATGACATAAATTTCTAAATCTACGTGAAAAAATTCTTTTGAAAAAAAAAACCACAAGTAGAAAAATAAATATATTGTGAAAATTAAAATACAACCAATAAAATTTTAGTCACACCGAAATCTATATTAACTTTGAATTCTTAAAAGTAATTGTAATTAATTATTAGAAATCGATCGATAATAAAAAAAAATATAGAATGTGAATCACTAAATTTACATAAAAAAATTATTTTAGGAAAAAAACCATGGACAGAGGAATAAATCTACTATAGAAGAGATCGAAATACAACTAATAGAATTCCGGACAATCTAATGTCGAACTAGTCCATCATCTTCTTAATTGAGTGACTTTGAGAAAACTTGTATATCATGTAGATCTCATGAAAGGCATCAGCAACTTCAGACAGTTGAATAGCTTCTTCCATTACGGACCAGATGATTAGAACTTGTTTAGATTAGGCATTATTAATAAAGACTGTAATCTTCTCTTCTGCTCGAGGGAACTGCCTCTTTCAGTAGACAAATTAGTCCAAAATGGTGGAATCATACAGGGAGTCTGCATATGTTCACACAGTTTTTTAACCATTGCAGATTATCGTAAATATCGACAGAGCTTTTTCGGTTTTAGTCCAGAAAACTGAAAGCAAAAGGTAAAACCACCATTGTTTTCTTACTCAGCTACCGACAATGGCCATTTTTCAGGGGACGCATGATAAAATGTGGCTTGTACTCAAATGTCAAAACAAGGTTGCCATGCAGTGGTCAAAAGACAAACACAGTATAAGACGCTATAATATACTTCTGAAGAGAAAAATATACCGAATACACCAACATGGATCTCAGATTGATAACTAGGCACAAAGAAAAAGAGTTCCACTTTCAGTCCAACTCTGTGTGGTTTCCATGGCATGTAGTTGATCTACCATTGACAACAGAAGAAAGCTCAGATTCAACTTGCATGGAAGGTAATTTCTCATACCCTTTTGAAGCCATGGGAAGAAGATTGAACCGGCCTAGAATGAGAGCGCGACTCAGCTTTGCATAGTTCCATTTCTGCTGAATGAAGACTAAAACAGCAACCAAAAATGGTGTCATGGGAATTGCAATATCTCCAAACTTCGAAAAATAATCCAATCTCGGGTTCACAAACTCATATTCTTGAGCAAAATATGGATTCACGGGAGCACTAAAGGCATTGTAGAAATGAGGAAGAAGTCTCACGAGAGTAATCCTGATAAAATAAAGCTTTCTGAGTGGCTTCCCGTCAATCTGCCACAATAAGTTTCCAATAACTTGAGGGAAAAGGAAAAAATCTTGAACTAGACCCGCATACTCTTCGAGTTCTCTTTCCCAAACTTGCATCGTCCGGTAATTTCTCCGAGAACTTGAGTAACTCCTTTCCTGGAAAAGCCTCCCGCTTGACAACGAACCCTGAACAAAAGTAACCAATACAAAGGCAACAAGATGAGTTAACAATACAAAAGGCTGTTGACGGACGTCCGTCGGCATATGAGGGACTTCCGTCGGCTGACGGACAAAAAATGTTGTCTGGGTTTTGAAAAATGTTGTCTTACAGCCTTTTTAATGTTTCTGCTTTATCATTGCCATTATTTTTTTCTTACTATCACAAGCTTTAGGTCAGAGAGATTAAAGGTTCAGGCCACCTCCGACCGTACGCTGAGAATTTCCAGTGAAAACCATCTCGGAGAGAACAAATGGCGTCGTTTCTTAACTGAATTCCATATTCCATCAAACTGCGACACCACTAGCATCAAGGCCATGTACGAGGGAGGCGTGTTATAATCTGTAGAATTTCTTAGTTAAAACTTGCTAATGGGGATGAAGTTCTTCAACATTTGTAGGAATTTCCTTGGATGCTTTGCGTCTAGAGAACAATTTGTCTCAGCCGTCGGAGATGGAGAACTTCAAGAGGCAAAAGCTTGATAGAATTCAATCCCGGTTAATTTTTGAGACCGAGGAAGGTTTGACTCATTAATTTTATATAGTTTGAGGTTTTAGTTGTTAATAAAAATTCTTAAAAGTTTGAAGTGTTTATTATTCTCAAATATAGGGTTTGTTTTGTTAATTTCCCTTTTTTAAAACTATGGAGCCACAGTTGTTTGTATACGAATCGTCGCAGCTCAATATCATCACGTTTAACGGCAAACGTGACAGCGATGTTGGCGGCATCATTTTTCTATAGTTCAATAATTAATTTGTTAGATAAAAAATTATGATGATTGATTTATCACTAATCATAAAGGATAATGGTTGATTTATTATTTTATTGTGATTACAGTACACGAAAAATTCAAATCACAAAAATAAGATCCAACTCATTTATCCTAATCTCCCAACATAATTAAACAAAATAAAACTCGTCCTAAACCCGAGCCAAAAAACTTGACCTCTAATCAAGAACAACTTGACTCTAATCAAGTTTGAGGACTTACTAATTCTCCCTCTTTATCATTTTCAACTCTCTTGCTCTTTCTATCTAATTCACCCTGTGGTTGCAGGAAATGAAGGAGACCCGGGGGGTTGTAACCCTTTTTTGAGGAGGAAAAACTCCTCCACGTTGCCGCACTCATGCCACACACACACACACATGTATATATATATATGCACACATACATAACTAACGAAATATGAACAGAAAAAGCACAACAGTTGATTATTTCATTGGAAATACAAAGAAACACCATAGCCACAACCACAGCACACCATCATTACGCACATACGTTCAAGGAAATTTCATGGAAGAGACGAAGAATCTCTCATTCTCCAGAACTGATCTCAAAGACCGCAGTAATCTTTGATACGGAACACTGTATTCCTTGACAGATTTGCCTTATGATAACGAAGATAATCATAGTTATCAAAGGGTTTGTATTTTAATGGGTTTTCATCGTCCACCATTTCCTCTGGAACCTTCATCATTCCCTTCTTGAATGAAAACAGCCCCACTGAATATAGTGCTTCTTCAGCCGCCATGATTACTCGATGGTTGCAAGCTGGTACCCTCTCATTACTCCATGCCTAAACCACGCAATTATTCTCCATTAACTTTCGATTTTTAATCTATTAACTGATAAACGTTGAGATATGAACTTACCATTAAAGCATCGCCTGCCATGACGACGAAAGAAGACGGCAAGGGCTCGATATCGACCCACTCGTCGTTCAATGACTTCACCTGCAACCCGTTGACTCGATGCTGATGAATAATGGATAAGAAGGTCAAGTCTGTGTGGGAATGGAGACCCAGATTCTCCTCAGTCGAATCAGGAACTCTGTAAGTAAAAAATCGAAGAAGATGGTTTGAAGATTCGATGTTTGAGAGACAGTCATCTTTTGCAGCTCCATAGCTGTCGAACAATATCCTCGTCACCATTTCATCTAGTTCCTTCACCGCCTGTGAGAAAGATGTAACACTCTCACTTGTTCAAAGAGAAAAATTGGTGTTAGAAATAATAAGTTATTGCTATGAAGTTTTCAGAAACAGTTCAGAAAAAAAACTGGAGAACGAACTGTTTCATCAGTTAGCTAGTACCAGAAATGGTGATTATTTTCAGCAGGAAACACGAGCTTTGCAAAATCTTGAGGTCCTTGAAGAGAAGCTGGATTGTCAATGGCCAAAGATTCATAAAGAGGAATAAAAGCATTTTGGCCAAAGTAGCCATGGTAGTGTTGAGAAAAATCACTTTAAATCAAATATGCAGAATATGATTTTTCCAATCTTTAGAATTTGATCCGAATCACAAAACAAACACCGCATACACAATAACAGTCGAGTAACAACTAATCAAATCAACACAGCAATTTTAGCGTAGAAAACCCCAAATCGGGTAATACCACGGGACTGATTCGGCAGCTTCAAAGTTCCACTATCAACAATAATAATGGGTAAAACTCTGTCTCAATACAGCACAATCATCACCTATCAAGATGGAATCAAGAGAGGAACAAAACGAATAAGAAAATCCAATTTTTCTTATTCGTGTATAACCTGGGAGATAAACTTACAGAGCTCAAAATAAGATCTTCACCGTTCAGAATGTTGCCCAGGATGTCATGAACACGCTGTAAAATTTTCAAGTCGATCCAACTGTCCGAACGATGGTAAATGGAGATTTTCTGAGCCTGCCCTGTAAAAATCCGAATCTGCCTCTCCCTCTTTTTTGTCCGCTGCTTCTCTCTCTTCTATTTGCTGTTTTTCTCTCTTCCCGCCGTTTAGGGTTCTCACTCTCCTTATTAAAACTTTTCTCTTCATTTAATAAGGGTGTGGGCCCCTTGTTCTGCCCACTAGCCGAACACAACAAACCCTTCGGCTATGTGGAGAGACTTGTCATGCCGGCAAGCAAAAAACACTTTTCAAACTTGTCCCTTGCTAGTGCTTTTTGTTAACATATCCAAGCCATTATCATTGGTGTGAACTTTATCAAGTTCCAACAACTTCCTTTCAAGTACATCTCTAATCCAATGATATCTCACATCGATATGTTTCGATTTTGCATGAAAAGTAGAATTCTTAGCAAGGTGAATGGCACTTTGATTGTCACAAAATAGAACATACCTCTCTTGTTTGAAATCAAGTTCTGCCAAAAACTTTTTCATCCACAGCAACTCTTTACAAGCTTCCGTTGCTGCAATGAACTCTACCTTTATTGTAGAAAGTGCAATGCATTTTTGCAACTTTGATTGCCAAGAAACAGCACCACTTGCAAATGTAATTAAATAACCTGAAGTAGACTTACGAGTATCCACATGACCTGCCATATCTGAATCTGTGTAGCCAACTAGCTTGGGCTCACCACTTCCAAAACTGAGACTCAAATTCGAAGTACCTTGTAGATATCTCATAATCAACTTTACTTCATCCCAATGCTCTCTTCCTGGATCATAAAGGAATCTGCTAATAACACCAACTGTATGGGCTATGTCAAGTCTAGTGCAAACCATTGCATACATCAAACTTCCTACTGCTGAGGCATATGACACTCTAGCCATATCTTCCTTCTCTTCATCGGTAGAAGGACTCTGCATGGTACTTAACTTAAAGTGTGTAGCAAGAGGTGTGCTAACCACTTTAGCCTTATTCATGTTGAATCTCTCAAGTACCTTTTTAATGTATTGTTCCTGTGACATGTGTAGCTTCTTCTCATTTCTATCTCGATGAATGCGAATGCCAAGTATTTGTTTTGTTGGACCCAAATCCTTCATCGCAAAGTACTCATTTAATTGCTTCTTTAACTTGTTAATTCTGAAAGAATTCCTGCCAATAATCAACATGTCATCAACATAAAGCAATAAAATGATAAAATCTTCATCAGAGAATTTTTGGTAAAAAACACAATGATCAGAATTTGTCTTTTGGTAGCCTTGCTCCCCCATAACAAATTCAAACTTCTTATACCATTGTCTTGGTGCTTGCTTCAAACCATAAAGACTCTTCTTTAGTTTGCAAACATGACCTTCTTTTCCTTTCACTGTGAAACCCTCTGGCTGGTCCATATAAATCTCTTCCTCTAAGTTTCCATGGAGAAAGGCTATCTTCACATCCATCTGCTTAATTTCCAAGTCTAGACTTGCTGCTAAGCCTAGAACCACACGTATGGATGACATTTTTACAACTGGTGAAAATATCTCATCAAAATCAATGCTCTTTCTCTGACTGAACCCCTTTACAACCAATCTTGCTTTAAACCTTGGTTGTGAAGTAATCTCATCATGTTTTACTCTATACACTCACTTGTTTTTTAAAGCTCTCTTACCCTTAGGCAACCTTACCAACTCAAAGGCATGATTCTCATGCAATGACTGCATCTCATCCTGCATGGCTTTAATCCACTTGCTTTTATATGCATCTTTCATGGCTTCTACAAAACATTCTGGTTCTCCAGAATCAGTTAACAAAACATACTCATTAGAAGAATACCTGGAAGAGGGTACTTGACCTCTAGTAGACCTTCTAAGTGGAACATCTGAAAAAACCTCTGAAGGGGTCTCTAAGGGAACCTCTGGTACTGGTAACTGCTCTTGAACAAAATCAAGACTCTCCACATGTGCTGGGACATCGGTATCATCCAAAGCATCTGCACCCACATGTTCTTCCTCACCTTGTCTAGGATAATGTGTAATGGTAACTGGATCTAAGTCAGTCAAATCATCATTATTCTTTGGCATTGAAATGTCTTATTTCTCAATATCCTGTATAGTTTGATCTTCCATAAACACAGCATCTTTGCTTCTTATAGGTTTCTTCTCAACTGGATCATAAAACCTGTAGCCAAACTCATCTTGTCCATATCCTATGAATACACATTGTCGTGTTTTCATATCAAGTTTGGACCTCTCATCTTTGGGGATATGCACAAAAGCCTTACACCCAAAGACATGTAAATGATCATAGGAAACATTCATGCCTGTCCAAACTCTATCTGGAACATCAAACTGCAATGGAACACATGGTGTGAGGTTTAAAACATGAACAACAATATTTAAAGCCTCACCCCAAAATGATATTGGTAGCCGTGATTGTGAGAGTAGACATCTCACTCTTTTAACCAGTGTTCTGTTCATCCTTTCAGCTAAACCATCCAATTGAGGAGTCTTGGGAGGTGTCTTTTGATCTCGAATGCCTTGTTGTCTACAGTAATCATCAAAAGGACCTGTGTACTCTCCCCCATTATCAGTTCTAATGCACTTTAACTTCTTCCCAGTTTGTCGTTCAACTGAAGCCTGAAATTGCTTAAACACATCTAACACTTGATTTTTAGTTTTCAAGGTATAAGCTCAAATCTTCCTCGAATGGTCATCTATGAAAGTAACAAAATTGGCCAAACCATCATTTCTCATCTTTACAAATCCAAAATCACCAGATTTGTAAGAAGTGAAGAAATCCCTACGAAATGTAGCATGAATAGATGCACCACTATCAATCACCCAACTGGTCTCATAACATACAAGATTAACAACATCGCCATCATAAACAATAAGAAAATCTGAAGTAGTTGTGGCAACTCGATCATCTTCACCACCACTTTCATTCTTCTTTTCGTTCACTATCCCTTGTTTAATATCTCTTTTCAATTGGCAACAATACTTCTTTATATGTCCTTTCAAATGACAGTAGTGACATTCAACATTGGCAAACTTGTTAGACTTGCTTTTTCCTGTATCTCTGTTCTTCGGACCTCTGCTTTTACTTCTCCCCCTTCTTTCTGTGACCAACACTTCTGATTGTGAAGAGGATCCATGTGTCTTTCTTCTCATCTCTTCATTTAGAATGCTACTCTTAGCCAAATTCATGCTGATTTTTCCTTCAGGGGCTGAATTAGATAAAGACATCTGAAATGTCTCCCATGGGTCCGGTAAAGTACCAAGAACCAAAGTCCTTGTACTTCATCTTCAAACTTGATTCCCATTCCTGATAACTGATTGAGAATTCCTTGAAATTTATTCAAGTGATCAGTCATTATAGTACCTTCATCATATCTCAACATCATTCATTTGCTTGATTAAGAACAATTTGTTATTTCTGGTTTTTCTAGCATACAGCTGCTCAAGCTTGTTCCATAATGAACGTGCATTATTCTCATCACTAACATGATTCAAAACATTATCATCTACCCACTGCCTGATATAACCACAAACTTGCCTGTAAAACAAATTCCATTGTTCATCAGTTTTATTTTCTGGTTTCTTAGTAGCAAAGACCAGTAAATAATAATCTTTCACATATAGTAGGTCTTCCATTTTACCTTTCCATACATGGTAATTTGAACCATTAAGTGTTATCATTCTACTTGTATTAGCTTTCATCATTCAACACAAACCAGCAAGGTTCAGTAACTCAGCTCTGATACCACTTTGTTGAGAAAAATCACCTTAAATCAAATATGCGGAATATGATTTTTCCAATCTTTAGAACCTGATCCGAATCACAAAACAAACACCGCATACACAATAACAGTCGAGTAACAACTAATCAAATCAACACAGCAATTTTAGCGTGGAAAACCCCAAATCGGGTAAAAACCACGGGACCGATTCGGCCGCTTAAAACTTCCACTATCAATGATAATAATGGGTAAAACTAAGTCTCAATACAGCACAATCATCACCTATCAAGATGGAATCAAGAGAGGAACAAAACGAACAAGAAAATCCAATTTTTCTTATTCGTGTATAACCTGGGAGATAAACTTATAGAGCTCAAAACAAGATCTCCACCGTTCAGAATGTTACCCAGGATGTCACGAACACGCTGTCAAATTTTTACGTTGATCCAACGGTCCGAACAACGGTAATAGAGATTTTCCAAGACTGCCCTGTAAAAATCCGAATCTGCCCCTCCCTCTTTTTTTTTTTTTTCCTCTGCTTCTCTCTCTTCTATTTGCTGTTTTTCTCTATTTCCGCCTTTTAGGGTTCTCACTCTCCTTATTAAAATTTTTCGCTTAGTTTAATAAGAACGTGGGCCCATTGTTCTTCTGCCCACTAGCCGAACACAACAGATAAGGCGTTTCACTTTTATTCTTGATCTTAATTTTATTGGGTTGGTCAAACAGTTGCTTGACAGCTTCGAAAAGGGCGTCGTGAAGGTCTGAAGAAACCTTATTATATAAACCCACAAAACAGCCGTACTCTTCCATGGCTTTTCTCACTTCCTTGCACGATAGAAGCCAGGTTTCTGATCCAGGCTTCAACGATTCGTTTGAAAGATCAATTATAGGAACCCTAGCTTTTGTTTCAGAACCCATAATCGTAGTAGCTACTTCTTTCCTCTTAAAAGTACTGATTATGGCGGATCATAAAATGGGATGTTCCTGCGTGCGTACAAGATTATAAACTAGTAACTATGACGTCACCACAACCAATCGTTGACAGCGGCTATCTGTTCTATTTTAATAATAAAATTAAATTATAAATATTTCTAAAAGTAATAGATAATCCGAAAAATGAAATTTTTGTTGGAGAAATGTCAAAAATAAGAAAATTTGAGAGACTTTGTTTTTTTGTTCAACCAAATAGACAAAACAATTGATAACATTATATAAAAAATTAAATATTTATTATAATTTATTTTGAAGACAATTTAGTGCGTAAATATATTCATTGAAATATATTCAAATATATTGCTAAGTATGTAATTATTAATATAATGCCAGTGAAGTCGGGTGACCTACCCCAATTAAGATCATTGACCCTAGATGAGGAGTCTTCCTTCAATTTAGCCTATTATCTCATTCTCGTCATTAATGTTTCGGTCGCTCCTTCAATTTTTTTCAAAGGGTTGAACCTTCATCTCTTTCTCTCTACATCTATACTAAAGAGTTAGAGTGTTTTGCACTGGGGGATTCCAAAGGCCAAAGGAATTATTGGAAAGAGAGTGATTTCAGGTAAAAATCTAAACTTCAATTTCATAATCGTTGTATTTTGGAACTACTAAGTTGAGTAGGATTAGAATTATATTCGGTTTTTAAAGAACTTAACTAAAATTGTTAATGGCCACATAAAGGAAAAATATATTCTGTTGGAATTTTAAAGTTATGATTAATGAATGGAAAAGTTGCAATTTTGCACAAAACGAGTTTGGTTTATTCTTTGAAATGTTTTAGTCAATTAAAGTTAGAGTTTTGCCGGAAGAAATGGAGTTTTCGATTCGTCTAGTTCGTCCAGACTTGTCAGAAATCGCTCGTGAAAGCTCAAGTTTCTAGAACAACGAAGATTTAAACGTATCCGCGGGTATGCTAAAGACATGTGTCCTCGAAGGTAAAGTCCCCGAGTTGGTTCTTATTCCGGTTATGGATTCAAACGAGTTTTTAAAAATGATTTTAAGAGGAAAATTAATTGGTATCTGTATATTTTGATAGGTCAAACGATTTAACGTGGAATTTGGACCGATCGGTTTCCCATTCAATTGAGCATTTCATGGCTATTGGTAGGCCACTCGAGGTAGGTATTTTATTTTATGTCCAATATGACATTGTATTCAAAAAGATTATTTTGATATGTGTTCTCATATAAAATGATAAGTCTGTTATGACCTTCCATTTTTATAATATTATATGTACGATTTTCGCTAGACACGTTTTATTTTGAGTATGCACATCATTTGTTAATCATTTTGGTTGAGTGAATCAAGTTTGATCAATCCATGAAAAGATCATGTTCTCTATACGCACATTCGATCGTTGGAGGATGTGTTTGTTGTATTAACTAAAGTAATGGGGCAGCTAACTGTGCTGTATCCCTAGGTGCAAAACCCTAAACCTGATCAGAATATTATTTTATGGCTTTAGCAATCGTCAAGTATCGTCTTCTTCTATATGCTTATGGCATTTGTGTGTCCGGAGCTCGTAAGTGACTCTATTTTCACTGAGATTTTGTGGGACCTATTTTACGTACATACTGCACTATAGTGAACATTTTCCATTTTTGCCTCAACAGTTGATTTCTACTCAATTTTAATCACATCTTTTATTCATGGCATTCTCCCCAATTTATTTTATAAAATTCTAATTGTTTAATATAAAATCTTATCCCTATTGAGTTTAGTCAATTCAACCCAACAACATTCCTTCATATATTAATTTGGACAATCATCGGTTGTCATCACATGATTGAGCTGACATTTCCATTATTATTTCAATTTACTTTTATTTAGAGAGTTTGGTGCGATTGGATTAAATTGTTAATTCTGTGACAATATTTGAATTAATTTCCTATAACTGTTGGCACTTTTATTTTGGACATATATTATCACTTTATTTCGATGTCACTATTGAATTTTCAGTATAGCCCAATTGATCGGGACCTGGCACATTGTATTCTGTTCAAGACTTCCATTGTTTAAATAAATAATTTAAAAGTCAAAGGAAGGGGCAACATGGTTCGATTTTGTGTCAGGTCGTTCCCCATTATATCTCAGATCTCCTCCGAGTTGTGACAATTGAAGATAAGAGCAAACAACTCATAACCACCACAATACATCGAATTAGATCTCATACGTTCATTGGAATATAATCTTTAATGTTATTTTCAAATCCATCGTTACATCACTTATTCTTTCATTAAATGGCCAAATAAATGTATGATTAACATCATTTGCATTAGTTTATTAAAAAAGTACTTCACATAATATAATCCAAGAACTATTTTTTTTAACAACAAATCGCGTTTTAAAAAGTCATAAATCGCAATTTGAATAAAAATAGGTGCATGCATCGATGAAAACAGACAATAATTGTCACGGTTTGAAGGGGACTCGAGATAGAAGAGGAAATGATCCGGCCCGAAAATAGACCAAACCATCCAACCTTTTTAGTTTTTTTCTTATTTACTTATTTAATTAATTATATAGTAGAAGACTTTACTGAATTATAATTTTTGGCAAGGCCCTACCAATTGAGCTAATTTGAATATCCAATAGTAACATTAAAATAAAATGATAATCTAAGTCCAAATTAAAGGTACCAAAAATGTTAAGAATTTATCAAATATTATTACAGATTTTTAATAGTTCAATTTCACTGAACTCTCCAACTAAAAATATTGAACTCATAAAGGAGGGGTTGGCTCAGTCCTGTGACGGCAATCGGTGATATTCTGAATTTATACCTGAAGGAGGCGTCGTTGGGGTGAGTCGACTAAATTCAATAGAGGTAAGATTTTATACCTAACAAATAAAATTTTATAAAAATAATTGAGGGATCATGCCATAAATAAAATGTATGTTGAAAACTGAGTAGAAAGATCAATGAGGCAAAAGTGAAAAACGTCAACTATAATGTGGTATGTACGAAAAAATAGGCCCCACAAAATCTTAGTGAAAATTGAGTTACTCACGGGCTCTGGGGCACATAGATGCCATAGGCGTATAGAACAAGATGACACTAAGTAATCGCTAAAACCGCCAAATAATATCTTGATCAGGTTTAGAGTTTTGTACCCAGACACGCGGCACAGTCAACTCCCCCATTATTCTAGTTAACACAACTAACACATTCTCCAATGATTGAATGTGCGTATATAAAACAGGACCCTTTTACGAGTCAATCAAACTTGGTGCACTCAACCAAGGTCATCAATAAATTATGTGCATGCTCATAATAAAACATGTCCAGCGAAAATCGTACATATAATACTGTAAAAACGAATGGTTATAACAGACTCGTCATTTTATATGAAATTAGATCTCAAAATAATCATTGAAAAATGATGCAATGCTGGATATAAAATAAAACCTCTATCTCAAAGTGGCCAACCAACAATCAAGGCTCAATCCAAAACGAGAACGCCAAATAATCAGCTGAGTCCAAATTCCAAATCCCGAAATCTAAAGATAATCATATTACGAAATTAATATCAAATTATCCTATTTAAATTCTCAACTTTAGGTTCAGGAAAATGACTCGAGAATAATCAAGTATGAGATCTAAACTGTTAGAGATCGAACGATAACCGAAAAAAGAAAATACTATGTGGAACACCAGATTTATGTGGAAAGACTTTTTCGAGAAAAAATCATCGGCAGAGAAATAATCTACTATGAAGATCAAAATACAATCGCAAGTTTTGCGACTCTAGCTTACATCAATATATAGAGAAAACAAAACCCTATATGAGATTTACAATGCGGGCCCACCGGCTCGGCCCAATAGAATTCGGGTCACACCGAAATCTAACAATCTCCACCTTAACATGAATTCTATGAAAAAAATTCATAACGCATGCTCCTCAGCCCAGCCCAACAAAAAGGATTCAAAACCCTAAATTCTGACAATCTTCATCTCGAAACGAATTCTGATACAAGAAACCAATTTTTAAATCTTCAAATTTTCCTCTTCCACACCCTTAAAGAAGATCTGCAACAAGGGCTCACCTGCCCGTCTCAAAGAAATATACAGATCATCAATATAAAAGTCTTCAAGGGTAAATTCAGCAACTGATGCTGACCTAGTTTAAAAACATTTAAACCACGATAGTAACATCTTCAAATTCCACAAAGAGTTATCTAAATCTATGCAAATATATCTCGCCTCTTGACCTGCCATATCAAAACCGTCTTTCAAAATCTTTTAAAATTCCACTATCATTATCTTACCATAACGAAATATCGAATCTCAATTCAAAAGTGGAAGATCTACTTCAAAGATCATATCGCCCCCAAAAACATAATCTTTAACAAAATATCTGACCCAAAACATCACTGGCTTCAATAAAATATTCACCCCAAACATTGAAGCGGAAAATCATGGATATCACAAGATTCCAAAAGATATCCCCAAAATTCAGATATTTTTACCATAACAAATTATCCCCAAAATCAAATTAAATCTAACCACCAGAATAATCGTAAATATTACAAAATTCAAACCTTATTTGAATTTCAACTTAAAACAATCTCCATGATTGAGATATTCCCGCGATTCCAATAAATCCATCAAATTTAATCTCCCAAATATCTTCCAAAAATCCCAATGATTTTAAAAAATATTTATCTTTGGCAAAAATTCAATTTTGCAAAGGACACTCTTGCGGCAACCCCAATTGAAACGACTTGACAGCGAAAATGAAGAACAACAATGTAGATGATCTATGACAACTGATGATAAATAGAAAACCCTCCAATGACGAACTTGTTGCTCGAAGACATAGATGCTCTAGAAACTCCAGACAAAGATGAAAAACAAGGCAATTGTTTTTTATGGCGGCTGGACGATAGAGAGAACAATTCTCATGAGCAAGACGAATGGCAGGGGGAACAATTTTTCCGTTCCTTTTTTTTTTCTTTTTCCCAAAAATTACACAAACCTTGTTCGTTGCTGAATGACTGGAGTGAATTTGTTTCTACACACTTGGAAATACGAACTCCCGAAACCAAAGCTCTGATACCATTTGGTAGAGATCGAACGATAACCAAAAAAAGAAAATATGACCAGACTTATGTGGAAAAACCCTTTTGGGAAAAAACCACGGGCAAAAGAATAATCTACTATGAAGATCAAAATACAACCGCGAGTTTTGCGACTCTAGCTTACATCAATTTATAGAGAAAATAAAACTCTATATGAGATTTACAATGCAGGCCCATTGGCCGGGTCACACCAAAATCTAATATAAACTTGTTCTGGAAATAGCCTCGAGTCAACCCAAAGAGAATTGGGTTAAACGCCCAAAACAACCTTAAAATATGGTCTAAACTATGGTTTAAATAAAACAGACCATGGCCAAAACTGGGCCTGGGTCACAACCTCAAATTCCTGAGTCGCAGCTCAACATCAAAAAATAGAACCAAACAGGAAGCCCCGGGTCGCAGCCCCAACTTCGCTAAGCCGCAGCTCGAAGGTCCAAGTCAAGGCCCGACGTCGTCTTCCCTAATGCCAACCGCCAAAACTTCGCCGAACTTCTATGATTTCTGGCACAAAACGACTCCAAACAATCCATAAGACATTGATTTACGATTATGACGTGATATAAGTCCAAAATCAACAGATTTAACCAACCAAATCAACCTCAATATCAAATTGAAATTTTAATCTCAACACCAAACAAAAATCCCAAAAACTTAAGTGAATTCAACTGCAAATCAACAATTCCCTCACTGAAAAGTTTGAAAATTTAATCCGTAGCTTTAACCAACTCATTCAACGATTCTCTTATGTTGTTCACAACTCCAAATTCTCCTGCAAAGAGTTTTCTCCTCTTTCTCTTAACTTCTCTCTACGCAGTAGGGAAGAGGGGAAGAGAAGCGTCCATTTAAAGAAAAAATACGAAGGTGTGAGGCAAGGGAGAGTAATTGAGGGAGGTGCATTTGCTTGAAAATGAGAAAATAAATCCTCATTTTCAACGCGGTTGCTACACCCCAACCCCACATCTTTTAAGCTATCACAATAATGCATTAGCGTAAGCAATAAGAGATTTCATACTCCAACTCACATCGCAAGAGGAAGGTAAAAGTGAATAGTTTATAAGTAAAATTCTCCTTCTACAACCATGGGTGAGCAGAACCAAACCAGACCGACGATTCCAGCTAGAAAATTGTGGACTATAGGTTCATGATTTTGAGTGCAAATAATCGTTAGAATTGAATCAAACCTTAGACCATGATATTCGACCCAAATTCAATTTTCCCCTCTCAAACCCGAAAATAACCCATGATTTAGTCTAAACATGACCCAAATTCGACTCAAACCCAGCAAAATCAGTTTAAAATGAACTTTAAATTTATATATTTTAATAATATAGTTTTTATTTTTATTTTGAAACCAAATTGTATTTTATAGTTGGGTTCGATTCCATTATGTTCCAATTTTTCATAGTTCTGTTTTGCTCTAGTAGTTCAAGGTTCCAAACCATAGAAATCAAATTAGGCAAACTAAATTATGTCCACCCCAAGTACTACTTTAAATAAAATTTGATAACAAAATTGTATGCCTCTCAATTTAACACAATGGCTTCTGAGGTAAAATTTAAAAATTAAACTATACGAAATAAAACTTAAAATAAATAATATTGTATTAGGAAAAGAAAAAAAAAATAATTATCCCACAAACTCGTTGTATTTGAAAAATAAAGTATTTTGTCCTATCAACAACTAAACGTAACCATACACTCTTACCTTAGATTGTGAGACATCTTTACTTTTATTGAAAATTACTCTTAGATTTACAAAAAATAAAAGAGAAAATCTTCTTTTATAAAGTAAAGTGCACACGTGACCTGATATGATTTGCAAGATTTTATCAAAACTGACACGCAGAATATTATTTCTGTCTTGTGTTGCATAATATATTTGTATTTATATCAAATTTATGAGTGTTTCTAATTAAATCATGCAAATTATATGAGAAATTCAAAATAACATAGACATAAACTGGCAATTCAACATCATACCTGCATCTGACGTAGATGCACGTGACACAAAAAAAAAACACTGGAATAGCAAACGACAGACAGTCAATGTCGTTTCGGATTAAACACTCATACCACAGTAGGCTTGGAGGGGAGACTCAGCCTTGAAACCATCCTCGCTGCGGAAGAAACGAAGAAACCCAATATGATTAAACGGCTTGTACTGCTGTGGATGGTCTTCGTCTACAAGCTCTTCAGGCACTTCCACCATTCCATTGCTGACACTAAACATTGCTAGCGAGTACCTTTCTTCCTCCCCCTTCATCACCACTTTGTGCGTCGGCGACTCTATTCTGCCATTGCTCCATGCCTACAAACATTACCATTGAACTCATTTTTATACTGTTTTCTTTACTGGTTTTGATAAATTTAAGTAGAGAATCTAAAAAACATCAAATGAAAAGAACCTGAATCGCGTCCCCAGCGATAACGACGAAGTTTGGAGGGGAAAACTCGACTTTGATCCAGTTACCATCTTTAGTTTTCACCTCTAGGCCCTTAACATGGTCTTGAAAAAGCATGGTCGTGAAGCTCTTGTCGGTGTGTTCCTTCAAGCTTAGAGATGTTTCATCAGCGCGAGGAGGTCTACTTTTCAACACTTTGAGAAGGTAAGCGATGGACCCAATATGAGACTCGTAATATTCTCCCAATCCATAGCTTTCAAATATCATTTTCGTCACGATTTGGTCCANTACTGAGTAAAGAGGAGTATACAGCTAGCAATAGTCCAGTTGTAAGAAGTTGAAAAATGGTTGATTAATAACCGACACAATTCTGTATAAATAGAAATGAAAACAGAGGAAATAGTAATGAAAAATCTTCGTCTTCTTCTTCAATTTCTTCTCTCCTTCTTGAATTTCTCGTCTGATCAGGGAATCTCCTATATCATTGGTGCTTTCATTGAGTTTGTAATGGCAGAAGGTACTCGTTCTCAATCCATCCAGAATCAGCTACTTGAAGAATGCCGTAATCGTCTATCCTCTCATGATCAACAATTGTCAGATTTTAATATGCTTTTGAAGGAGATTAGCGTCAAGTTAACTTCTATGGAGGGCCGAATTGAACAACACATTTGGAACCTTGTCAATATGCCACTAGAAAATTCTAGCAGCAGAGAAAAACAAGGTGAGAATATTGTGGTCAGTGGCTATAAACCCTTTCGTTCAATGAAATTGGACGTCCCAAGATTTAACGGTGATGATCCAAACGGATGGATTATTAAGGCTGAACATTTCTTTGATTACCATGAACTGGATGATGCCCAGAAATTGAAGATTGCCTCCTTCCATTTGGATGGTGTTGCCTTAGAATGGTTTCAATGGTTTTTTTGCAAGAATATAATTACTAATTCGCGTGCTTTTTTGCAAGCATTGCTTGTTCGTTTTGGGCAAACCGAATATCGCGATGTACTGGGCGAATTGTCAAAGCTTACTCAGACATCTACTGTTTCAGATTTTCAGAATAAGTTTGAGGTATTGATGAATCAAATGGAGGGTGTTTCTCAGTCGTTCTTGCAGAGCTGCTTTGAATCAGGTCTTCGGAATGATATTGGGAGGGAGGTACGTGCCCTTAAACTCCAGTCCCTTGAACAAGCTATCAGTTTGGCAAAATTAATGGAGGATAAACTAAATGATACGGGTAATAGAGTGAATTTTTCTAAAACCCAATTTCATCATTCAGTTAAAATACCAAAGCCCTTACCTCCATTATTACCAACTCCAAAAGTGCAGCAGCCTCAACAATTATTGAATGTTAAATCTTCTTCTATTCCTGTTAAGCGTTTATCTGCCACGGAGATGTTAGAAAGAAGAGAAAAAGGGCTATGCGACAATTGTGATGAGAAATTCAATCGCAATCATAAATGTAAATCCAAGTTGTTTGTATTAATGTTAGATGGTGGTGATGGTATGAATTCTAATTTGCTGTTTGATAACAAGGAAGAAGTTATTACGGCTACTGATGATGAACAGTTGGACCTTCCTGCCATTAGTTTACACGCTTTAGCAGGCCAACATTCGCCAAGGACTATTCGATTTGTGGGATATGTGGCGAGTAAACCAATTCAGATTTTGATTGATGGTGGTTCAACACATAACTTCATTCAAGATAGATTGGTTCAACATTTACAATTGCAAGTTCATCCTTCTCGATATTTTAAAGTATTGGTGGGCAGTGGGGATGAGCTGGCTTGTACAGGATCTTGTCTAGATCTGAAAGTTCAGATTCAAGGCCAGACATTCTTGATTGATTTTTATGTTTTGCCAATTCAAGGAGCTGAAATGGTGTTGGGAGTACAGTGGGTAGAGCTCCTCGGACCTGTGCTGACTGATTACAAGAATTTGACAATGCAATTTTCCTGGAATGGGCAGCCAGTTTTATTACAAGGCTCCAAGCAATACATTTCTAGTTCTATACAACTTCATCAATTAAAAAAACTGCATAAAACAGGTGCTATTTCTCATTACTTTTGTTTCCAATCTGTTTGTTTCTCTGTGGAACCATCAGTGCAACAATTTCCTGATGATATTTAAATTGTTCTTGATAAATATCACTCTGTCTTTTGTATTCCCGAGGGATTACCTCCGAATAGAAGCATCAATCATCAAATTCATTTGCAATCCAATACTCTTCCAGTGAATGTTAAGCCATATCACTACCCTTATTTTCAAAAATCTGAAATTGAAAAATTGGTTACTGAAATGTTGCAATCCGGAATTATTAGGCCGAGTCGAAGTCCTTTCTCTTCTCCGGTATTGTTGGTAAAAAAGAAAGATGGCACTTGGCGATTTTGTGTGGATTATAGGGTGCTTAATATCTTTACTATTCCTGACAAGTTTCCTATTCCAACAGTGGATGAGTTGTTAGATGAGTTACATGGTGCCACCATTTTTAGTAAAATTGATCTCCGTGCTGGTTATCACCAGATACGAATGGAAGAGAATGATGTGCAAAAGACCGATTTTTAGACTCATGAAGGGCATTACGAGTTTTTAGTAATGCCATTCTGGCTTACTAACGCTCCGGCCACTTTTCAAGCTATGATGAATGACACTTTGAAGCTGTTTTTGAGAAAATTTGTCATCGTATTTTTTGATGACATTCTAATTTATAGTGTTTCGCGATCTGATCATATTATGCATTTGGAGGAAGTTTTTTTATGCTTACAGCAGCATCATTTAGTAGCAAAAATGAGTAAGTGTAGCTTTGGTCAAAGCTCCATAGAATATTTAGGCCATGTTGTGTCTGCTGATGGTGTATCGCCTGAACCAAATAAGGTTGCTGTGATCGTAGATTGTCCTGTCCTGACTACCCTAAAACAATTGCGTGGTTTTTTGGGTTTATCTGGATACTATCGTAAATTCATTCACAATTATGCTTCTATAGCTGGTCCTCTAACTTCATTGTTACAGAAGGATGCCTTCAAGTGGTCTGCAGATGCTGAGTTAGCTTTCTGTAAACTAAAGGAAGCTGTAATTTCTGCTCCAATTTTGGCCTTGCCAGACTTTTCTAAGCATTTTATTATAGAAACAAATGCTAGTGGAGTGGGAATTGGTGCAGTCTTGCTCCAAGATAAACATCCAATTGCTTTTTTCAGCAAGAAATTGTGCTGTAACATGCAGAACAGCAGCACATATGTGAGGGAGATGTTTGCAATTACTGAGGTTGTTAAAAAATGGAGGCAATATTTGTTGGGTAATCGCTTTATCATTAAGACTGATCATAAGAGTATACGAGAGACGTTAACTTAAGTCATTCAAACTCCAGAACAGCAACATTTTGTAGTTAAGCTACTGGGTTTTGATTTTGATATTGTTTATAATCCTGGGCAGAACAATATTGTTGCTGATTCTCTCTCACGGTCCTTTGATTCGAATGATGCAATTGCTTCTTATTTTGCCTTGAGTAGTCTTTGTTCCAATTTGTTGGACAGACTGGTAGAGGAAACCAAGAATTTACCAGATTTGGCAGCTTTATGTTCTCAAATTCAGCAGGTTCCCCATTCTTTTCCTGCTTATAAAATTTGAAGTGGCCTTATTATTCATGATGGCAAGATTGTTCTAAGTGATGAATCAGCTTGCAAAATGGATATAATCCGTGAGTGTCACTCTTCTTTGATTGCTGGTCACACTGGTATTTTAAGAACCATTAAATGGATCAGTGCTCATTTCGAATGGCCTGCTCTTAAAAAAGATGTCCGCCATTTTGTGCAAACTTGTCCTATTTGTCAACAGACGAAATACAATACGGGGAAGGCTGCTGGGCTTTTGCAACCTTTGCCAACGCCGGTGAACATTTGTGAGGACTTGTCAACGGACTTTATTATAGGTCTTCCAATTTCTAAAGGATTTTCGGTGATTCTGGTTGTTGTTGACAGATTGTCCAAATTCGCCAATTTTGTTGCTTTAGCTACCAAGTTTACAGCTACTAAGGTGGCTGAAGTTTTTGCTCAGAATGTTTGCAAATTGCATGGCATTCCAAAGTCATTAGTAAGTGATCGTGATCCCATTTTTATGAGCAGATTCTGGAAGGAATTACTTCAATTAAGTGGTACTAAACTGTTGTTTAGCAGCTCTTATCACCCTCAAACTGACGGGCAAACTGAGGTTACAAACCGTACTTTGGAGCAATATTTACGTTGTTTCGTCATGGACAATCCATTGTTATGGGTAAAAATTTTGCATTGGGCTGAATATTCATATAATACAGCTTTTCACTCGGCTATTGCAATGTCTCCTTTTGAAGCTATGTTTGGTTGTCCACCGCCAAATTTTTTGACTTACGCTGCTGGTTCGTCGACTATCGAGGCAGTGGATTTTTGTCTTCAGCAACGATGAAAGATTTTAACTAAGCTAAAAGAGAATTTGTTGCAGGCTAAAAATCGTATGAAGAATTTTGCTGATAAGCATAGGAGTGATCGTCAATTTGAGCCTGGTAATTTGGTATTGGTCAAATTACATCCTGACAAGTAGGTTTCTGCAAAGCATAGATTTTATTCAAAGTTGAGTAAAAGGTTTTATGGACCTTTTGTGGTTATGGAACGGATTGGCAAAGTTGCTTATCGTTTGCAATTATCGACAGAATTCAAAATATATTATGTGTTTCATGTGTCCTTATTAAAGCTGTACAAGGAAGATACTGCTATTCATGCTACTCCACTTCCAGATTCGTTCGTTGATAATCATCCTATTATTGAGCCATTAGCTATATTGGATTCACGGTGTGTTACAATTAATAATAGTTTGCAGCAACAAGTGCTCGTGCACTGGTCAGGATTGCCATTAGAGGATACTTCTTGGGAGTTCCTTGCTGATTTATGTCGTAATTACCCTATTTCAACCTTGAGGACAAGGTTTCTTCACAAGAAGGGGGCAATGTTACGGTGAGCAATAAAGAAAATCAAAGAATGGGAAAGAGATTAAGAAGGAAGCCAATGTGGCTCGACGGCTTTACTGAGTAAAGAGGAGTATACAGCTAGCAATAGTCCAGTTGTAAGAAGTTGAAAAACGGTTGATTAATAACCGATACAATTCTGTATAAATAGAAATGTAAACAGAGGAAACAGTAATGAAAAATCTTAGTCTTCTTCTTCAATTTCTTCTCAGTTTCTTCTCTTCTTCTCGAATTTCTCGTCTGATCAGGGAACCTCCTGTATCAGTAACCCTCAGAACATAGTCGTTGAGCTCTACTCCAACATTGCTTCCACTTCCAGCCTCTCCAATAACTTTGTGGTTCGTAGTCAACTCGCCAAAGCATCGGTTGAGGGATGCCTGCTAGGTGAAATGACGTTTCAAATAAAGTGTCACAACGACATTCACACTTGCTCGAGAATGCCTTTGCCAAACGGGTAGCAAGCAGAGCATCGGTTTTGCATCATGACAAGTCCATCCAATATGGAATATCAGATAATGGGATTGAGTGAGCAAACATGCAAGGATCATCTACGACAGTTTCTTGGAGCACACCAATTCTTAGAGCACATGCACATTATATGGTTGTAATAGAATTGGTTTGCAGTTGTAATGCACATGTACATGATATCTTTATAATTGAATTAATAATTTGGTTGTTGATAATAAAATGAAAATTGATTATTATGAAACTGTAAAATTAGCAATATTTCCCCGAGCCAACATTTCAATTTGCTTGAATCTATGAAACCTTCATATGTTAGAAAATTGTTAAACGAAGCACGTATTAAAACGCAGTGGTGTGGCTATAAACCACGGCGATTTCTTATGACACCGCAGTGGTGTGACGATAAACCGCTGCGGCGTCATATGACACTGCAGCGGTGTGACGATAAACTGTAGAGCGAGTCACAATAAACTGTTGCGGCTTCATATGACACCGCAGCGGTTTATTGTGACTCGTTCTACAGTTTATTGTGACCCCGCCGCGGTTTATTATCACACTGCAGCGGTTTATCGTCACACCGCTGCGGTTTCTTATGAAGCCGCTATGGGCCAACAAGATGTCGTGTGATTTTTTAAAACTTTGGATCTGCGGCGGTTTGTAGACGAACTGCCGCAGCTCGACATTATGGCGTTTAACGGCAAACGTGACAGCGATGTTGGTTACATAATCAGTGGTTAATTTGTTAGCGAAAAAAGAATGATGATTAATTTATCAAAAATAATGAAAGAAGATAATTATTTTCACATTTTCCTTTAAAAAATAAAAAGTCGTCAAATAGTGATTATGTATGTAACCATCGAATATGATATTGTAAATGTGGAAAGGTTTAATGGACTCATAATTAAATAGAAATAAGAAGAAGAAAAGGAACATGAATATATATAATATGCTTTAGGTATTGACTCTGTGCATGTATTTACATCATGTAATATGTCACGATCGTAGTCTATTTGTACACTCAAAAGTGGTTCTAGATCAATTAATGATTTTCTTTTTCATTTTCATAACATTTTTTTAAATAACTTTCTAATATTATATGTTAGAAATTGACGTACCACTAAATTTATTGACTATTTCCTTTGGTTTTTTCATTCTATTTATTGTTCTGGTCAGTTTGATGCAAGAGCCAGATCAATTAGCATACAATGATATTGTAACAAATATATATATATATATATTAAAGTACATACGACATAAAATACTAAATTTATGTGAAAAAATTCTTTCGAAAAAAAACTAATGAAATTTCAGTCACACCGAAATCTATATTAACTTTGAATTCTTAAAAGTAATTGTAACTAATTATTAGAAATCGATCGATAACAAAAAAATATATAGAACGTGAATTACTAAATTTGCATAAAAAAATTATTTTAGGAAAAAAACCACGAGCGGAGAAATAAATATACTATAAAAATCGAAATCCAACTAATAGAATTCTGGACAATCTAATGTCAAACTGGCCCATCATCTTCTTAATTGAGTGACTTTGAGAAAACTTGTATATCATGTAGACCTAATGAAAGCATTAGCAACTTCAGACAGTTGAATGGCTTCTTCCATTACAGACCAGATGATTAGAACTTGTTGAGATTAGACATTATTAATAAAGACTGTAGCCTTCACTTCTGCTCGAGGAAACTGCCTCTTTCTGCAAACAAATTAGTCCAAAATGGTGGAATCATATTAGGACCAATGAACAAATGGCTCGAACAGGAGACTGCGATGTCGCTGGGAAAGAAGAGTCGCGAGGAATGTCATGGTTAGAAATGGAGCAGTGGGTTTGGTAAGGGAAGAGAGAGGGGAAATGGAAGTAAAAAGATAATTGGTGGTGGAAGAAGAAGATAGCCTCAGTTGGTGGGGATGGAGTCTGAGAATTCGCATGAACACCATTGTTGAAATAACGAGCGAGATTTGGAAAAGAAAAAGAAAAAATAATGGATACCGAATTTACGTGGAAAACCCAAGACGGAAAAAAACTACGGGAAGAGGAGAAATCACTAATAGAAATCGGTACAACGAGCTTTGCGGCTTAAGCATATATTTATAGCAATAAAGGAATGTTATCTTTCCACTAAACAAATTTAAAATATTACTTTCCACTGTGAAAAGACAATATTCTGTTACAGAACAACAACGTTCCGCCAGCAGGAAATTATTTTATGCTGAGAAAAGATTACTTTTCTCAACAGAAAAATTACTTTCCTTTGCGAAAAAGGAGACATTAAGGATGAAAACTAAACAACGACAATATACTAGAAAAAGTCATGCTGACGTTCAATAACATTTTTAGAAAACTTAAAACGTGAAAGTAAAATTAGAATTGCAAAAAGTATATTTCGTCTACACACATCTGACGTGGACTCCTGTGACACAAAAAAACACTGGAATAGCAAACGACAGACAGACAATGTCGTTTCGGATTAAACACTAATACCACAGTAGGCTTGGAGGGGAGATTCAGCCTTCAAACCCTCGCCGCTGTAGAAACGAAGCAACCCAATATGATTAAACGGCTTGTACTGCTGTGGATGGTCTTCGTCTACAAGCTCTTCAGGCACTTCCACCATTCCATTGCTGAAACTAAACATTCCTAGTGAGTACCTTTCTTCCTCCCCCTTCAGCACCACCTTGTGCGTCGGCGACACTATTCTGCCATTGCTCCATGCCTACAAACATTACCATTGAACTCATTTTTATACTGTTTTTTTTTCTGGTTTTGATAAATTTAAGCAGATAATCGAAAAAACATCAAATGAATAGAACCTGAATCGCGTCCCTAGCGATTACGACGAAGTTTGGAGGGGAAAACTCGACTTTGATCCAGTTACCATCTTTAGTTTTCACCTCTAGGCCATTAACATGGTCTTGAAAAAGCATGTTCGTGAAGCTCTTGTCGGTGTGTTCCTTCAAGCTCAGAGATGTTTCATCAGCGCGAGGAGGTCTACTTTTCAACACTCTAAGAGGTAAACGATGGACCCAATATGAGACTCGTAATATTTTCCCAATCCATAGCTTTCAAATGTCATTTTCGTCACGATTTGGTCCAGTTCCTCAGCTTCTTTCGCAAAAGAATAAATCGACCCACTAAAAAAAAGACAATTACAGAGAAAATAAGCTCGTTTGAGGCTGAATTACACATATTTTTGAAGGATTCACCTGCAAAATTACCAGAAATGGTAATTTCCAGAGGGCCACATAAGGCGAGTGAAAGACTGAGTTCCTTCGAAGCTCGTTGCATCGTCGATGCCCAGGCTTTCATGGAGAAGAAGGGTTTTGATCTGTCCAACGTAGCCATTAAGAGGCTTCTCGTATTTGTTCTTCATTTTGGTCTCAAGAGGAAGGCCAAATAATTCTTTCAACGCACCAAACACTCTGGTTTCTAGTTGGGCAGAAACTCGATCGTAAACTGCAATGAAACAGCCATAATCCTCCAGAGCTTTCCGAACAGCTTTGGTCGTTGAAACCCAAGAGTCTGTTCCAGGTTTCAAGCTTTCCTCCGAGAAATCCACCATTGGAAGCTGATTTGGAAGAATCGTATCTGATCCCATTACTAATTTCTTGTGTTCAATCTGTTTCCATGCTTCATCATCTTCATTTTATAATGTTAGAATTCGGTGGAACCCGATTTCTAATTGGGTTAGGTTGGACTCGTATCTAATATTAGATTTATTTATTTTCTTTATATATTGATGCTTGAGTCGCAAAACTCATTTTATCTTGATTTCTGACTAATGAATTTCTCATTTGTCCGTGATTTTTTCTCATAAGGGATTTCCACGTAAATCTTTGTGTCCCTCCTTCCGTAGTTTTCTTTTTCAATTTCGTGTTCGATTCTTAACAATTGGTATCAGAGCCAATACGTCAGCCTATTACAGATGTTCAGAGTGATTTAGCCACCACATCTTCACCAGTTTCAGTTTCACGTCAGAGTGGTATCGTTAAAGGCGGAACCAAGAGGAAGGGTAAAGCTCCATGACGATATGGTGAAACTACTACAATGGGTTATGCATTGAATGTGTTTAAGAGTATAGATTCTAGTGGAGAGTCTTCAACATATTCTCATGCAGTTTGTTGTGACAACTTTGAGGAGACGTGATTTCTTCCTGAGGGTGTCTCTCAAGTTTAAGCAGGGTTTAAACTTGATCAGTATCAGATATTGAGTTAACCCAACATAAGCCTATGTGGAAAAGGAGGTTACTTTTTGTTGGAGTTTTGCAGATCGTTTACCTCGCATTGGAATTTCTTTGAAGATAAAGATTGTAAGAGTTCAGTGTTACCCGAATTGTAGTTGGGCAAGGTTGGACTCGTATCCAAATATTAGGGTTATTCATTTTCTCTATATATTGATACTTGAGTTGTAAAACTCATTGTACATTGATTTTTGATTAGTGAATTTCTCCTCTGCCTATAGTTTTTCCCTGTAAGAGTTTTTTACGTAAATCTTAGTTCTACTGTTTCTGCAATTTTTTTTTCCATTTCCTGTTTGATTCTTAACATATACATTTGAATATTAGGATTGTTCATGCCCGATTGGGATCATCGAAGAAGCATATTAATTATATAAATAAACCAATAATATAATAATTAACAAATCCCATTGCCCAGTCTCTGCAGTCTGCCTTATCCCAAATTTTTGTGTTGGCCCAGATTTTGTTTTTCTTTATAACTACATGTGAACTTCAGTCAAAAAAAATTCACTATTGTATTTTAATTTTTATAGTGAGTATTTGTTTGCTGTCCATCACTTTCATTGGGGTTTTTGCATATTAAATTTTGTGTCCAATTTCGTATTATCTTTATCATTTCACGTTTTAATTTTAAGTGTGGTGAGAATTGTCTCATGAAATCATGACTAGGATCATCTCCATGTCTATCTAAATCATCATTTACATTACAAGAAACTATAATTTACGTACGATATTCAGAATTTTTAATATTAGTTTTTTAATTCGGCGGTCAAGATGGACCACTTTGACCCATCTTGATTATTAAAATGATCCGTTACAAATATTTTAAAAAAGTAAAAAGCTATCACACAGTGATTATGTGTATGCAACCATCGAACATGATATTGTAAATGTGGAAAGGTTTAATGGATTCATAATTAAATGGAAATAAGAAGAAGAAAACGAACACGAATATATATAATATGCTTTAGGTATCAACTCTTGTGCATGTATTTACATCATATAATATGTGACGATCGTGGTCTATTTGTATACTCGAAAGCGGTCCTAGATCAATTAATGATTTTCTTTTTCATTTTCGTAACATTGTCTTAAATTACTTTCTAATATTATATGTTAGAAATTGACATACCACTAAATTTATTGCCTATTTCCTTTGGTTTTTTCCTTCTATTTATTGTTCTGTTATGGTCACTTTGATACAAGAGCCAGATCAATTAGCATACAGTGATATTGTAACAAATATAATTTTATTACATTAAATATATATTAAAGAACATACGACATAAAATACTAAATTTACGTGAAAAAATTCTTTCGAAAAAAAACCAATAAAATTCTATTTACACCGAAATCTATATTAACTTTGAATTCTTAAAAGTAATTGTAACTAATTATTAGAAATCGATCGATAACAAAAAAAATATATAGAATGTGAATCACTAAATTTACATAAAAAAAAATCATTTTAGGAAAAAAACTATGAGCAGAAGAATAAATTTACTATAAAGATCGAAATACAACTAATAGAATTTTGGACAATCTAATGTCAAACTAGTCCATCATCTTCTTAATTGAGTGACTTTGAGAAAACTTGTATATCATGTCGACCTAATGAAAGGCATCAGCAACTTCAGACAGTTGAATGGCTTCTTCCATTACAGACCAAATGATTAGAACTTGTTGAGATTAGGCATTATTAATAAAGACCGTAATCTTCTCTTCTGCTCGAGGAAACTGCCTCTTTCTGCAGACAAATTAGTCCAAAATGGTGGAATCATATTAGGACCAACGAACAAATGCCTCGAACCGGAGACGGCGATGTCAATGGGGAAGAAGAGTCGCAAGAAATGTCATGGTTAGAAATGGAGCAGTAGGTTTGGTAAGGGAAGAGAGAAGGGAAATGGAGGTAAAGAAGATAAATGGTGGTCGAAGAAGAAGATAGCCTCAATTGGTGGGGATGGAGTCTGAGAATTCGCAGAAACACCATGGATAACGGTTGGCTGTAGTCTATCATACTAGGTGTTGAAATAACGAACGAGATTTGGAAAAGAAAAAGAGAAAACACTGGACGCCGAATTTACGTGGAAAACCCAAAACGGGAAAAAACCAAGGTCAGAGGGGAGAAATTACTAATAGAAATCGGTACAACGAGTTTTGCGGCTCAAGCATATATTTATAGGAATAAAGAAAACCTTAGTCATACTGGAATTGGAAACCCTAATCCTGGAGGAATTAAGAAACCTCCAATATAAGCAAAACCGGCATGATCCAATTAGAATCCGGGTCACACTGAACCCTAACACTGGGAGCTGCATGTTATTGTAAATATCGACAGATCTTTTTCAGTTTTAGTCAAGAAAACTGTAAGCAAAAGGTAAAACCACCATTGTTTTCTTACTTAGCTACGACAATGTCCATTTTTTCAGGGGAAGCAAGATAAAATGTGGCTTGTACTCAGATGTCTAAACAAGGTTGCCATGAAGTGGTCAAAAGACACACAGTATAAGACGCTATAATATACTTCTGAAGAGAAAAATATACCGAATACACCAACATAGATCTCAGATTGATAACTAGGCACAAAGAAAAAGAGTTCCACTTTCAGTCCAACTCAGTGTGGTTTCCATGGCGTGTAGTTGATCTACCTTTGACAACAGAAGAAAGCTCAGATTCAACTTGCATGGAAGGTAATTTCTCATACCCTTTTGAAGCCATGGGAAGAAGCTTGAACCGGCCTAGAGTGAGAGCGCGACTCAGCTTTGCATAGTTCCATTTCTGCTGAATGAAGACTAAAACAGCAAGCAAAAATGCTGTCATGGGAATTGCAATATCTCCAAACTTCGAAAAATAATCCAAACTCGGGTCCACAAACTCGTATTCTTGCGCAAAATATGGATTCTCAGGAGCACTCAAGGCATTGTAGAAATGAGGAAGAAGTCTCACGAGTGTAATCCCGATAAAATAAAGCTTTCGGAGTGGCTTCCCGTCAATCTGCCACAATAAGTTTCCAATAACTTGAGGGAAAAGGAAAAAATCTTGAACTAGACCGGCATACTCTTCGAGTTCTCTTTCCCAAACCTGCATCGTCCGGTAATTTCTCCGAGAACTTGAGTAACTCCTTTCCTGGAAAAGCCTCCCGCTTGACAACGAACCGTGAACAAAAGTAACCAATACAAAGCCAACGAGATGAGTTAAAAATATAGCAATAAGGACCAGCTTATCGCTAGGGGAGCGATACGGTTCGAGAGGGAAATGTGCGAGTAATCTGATACGAGATTTCCATACCTTCTGGAATAGTCGTAAAGACAGCAAAAGCGAGATCACTACCAGAAGCTTCACCGAGTAATTTATTAGCCGATACCACAGTCTACGTTCAAGATCGTACAAAGACGTTTCGTAGGAATCAGAGGCTGCTCTCTCGAAGAGAGCATCTGCACCAGTGACGAGAGGAAGGATATATCCAAGAGCTTGAACTCCCAACATGACAAGAGATATACAAGGAACAGAATCCATGTTCTTCTTCATGTAAAAGATTTGGCTCGAGATACAGGCAACAGCCAGTGAAAGTGTCAGTACTCGGAGAATTCCCTCCACGCCCCTACGAGAAAGAATGTCTTCTCGTTGCTTTTGGTACATGATTGGAAAGGTTTTGAATTTAACAGCACTAAAATGAAAAGGAGAGTCTTCAGTTCTTTGGCTAGAAATGGATATACTTGCTCTTGGATTGACCAACCAACGAGATGTAGTGGGAGGATAAGAAATAACCGCTTCGATTGAACAATCCAGTCCATCCTCAACATCCATGTTTTTGAATAATATATTCCGTGAAGCTCTGACATCCCGGCAACCAATGAGGTACATCTTTCCGACATGTGGGTCATAAAGACCTTCCAGAAAAAGCAAAGAGAAGTTCGTAAAATCTCTTCCAGTCAGCGAGAGTTGTGCTGAAACATTCAGAAGAAGCTGCTTTTCAGTGTATTCAGCCTTGACATGGTAAGCAGTCTCGTTCTCAAACCTTGAATTTGACCAATGGCGTCCAAAAAAGGCCCCGACTGAGATTATCTCCAAATTCACCTCGGTACTGATCATATTAGGGTCAGGTTTTGGATCAGGAACTGCAAAGACATGAAGGGCCAGGTCATTTGAGAGCATAGAAAGACTGTCTTCAAATGATGATGCATCTTCAAGTCTCGGGAATTCTAGCAGAGATTTCTTGATCACAGTTCCAAAAGAAATGGTTTTGTCTTTCTTGAGCAACAGAGCGGCAACATTAGATTTTGTGTATTTGTAAGACGGATGGGAATTTCTGAAATAATGCCACAGCCGTGAGGGCTGAATTGACTTCTCAAATGACAAAGGGAAGAAGGATTGGCCATTGTCCATGCTAGAGATAGTTCCAAAAATAATACTCCGCTGCTTTATCGAAAAATAGGTCAATATATACATGCAGATCCGTGAATTGCAGCCCTTTCCTTCTGCATCGACATGGCCAAGACAGCCGACCATACAAAGTTGGCCACTGGAAGACTTCCAAATTCCTTCTGCTGCAAGAGACATATTGCTAAATCCGGATCTCTTTTTTGCAGAATATAGATTCTCCGAGGAAGAAATAGCTCTAAATACAGCAGAGACCCTTGCACTTCCTGACAAATCCCTTTGTTCACACTTGACATTTTGCATAGAAAGTTTGACATCTTTAAACAGACCATCTGTTCCATTTATCTTGGTAGAATCATATGGGCCTATTTTCCAACAAACATCATTTGGAGCACTGCATCTCCAGTTCGGAAGAACAGAAAAAGTCTGGTACCGCGTAATTTCTTCGAGAATTTCGCAGAATGCAAGACCTTTGTAAGTACTGATGTTGCCGATTAACTTATCCTCGTAAGGATACGGATCGCATGCCTTGGAAACGATGTTTTGAGAGCTGAACTCATATTTCTCTGGCTTAGTTAATTGGGAGGAAATTGTAACTTCATCAAAGTACTTAGAATTTGATTTTGGATTTAAACTTGTCATCCTCCCCTGGATTTCTCGGTTTGTCAAAGTGAATTTCAGCGGATACCTAAGAACAAGCAGAATTTGATCATCCTCTAAAAGAGAGTACTGATCCTGACCAGAATTCCTCACCCCTTGGCGTGGATTGGCAGAATCTGGATCTCGATGCGGTAACAATGTGTTTCCCAGCAAACACATTACTTTTTCTCCACCATTACTGTCAGTTTCAGTGTATATACCCTGAAAGAAAATTGAGAGCTCAGACTGACCCGGCCAAATCTGAAAGTGCGGTCGGGTCATAAAGATATTATCCACATACGTTTCGTATTGGGAAATACTCAAAACCAATATCCCATTAACGTTAGCAGAATTCTGAGATTGATACTCTCTTTCAACGTCTGCAACCCAAAAGGAAACTAATTTTGAGGGTGAAGTGTAGTTGCCAATATTTGTATCTTCAAATGGCAGGAGTGGATTGTCTCCCGCTTTCTGCTCCCAATCCCCATTCATGAAATTGAGTTCTTCCTTAATATCATATGTTTTGTTACCATCAAGTCTAAATTCTGAAGTAGAAGATAGAACAGATTGGCATTTTGTCTTCACCTTATCTATACGGTCATATTTGAAAGTCGCCGTACGTTCAGCCATTGGTATCGTTTCAGACACCTTCATCAAATCAAAAGTAAACGAATGCGTCGAAGAAATAGCCCTTAAACCATACAGAATCAAAGCCAGAAAAAACAGGTATCCACTCATCATAACTCCAATTCTCAAAATCTATAACTTTCTCAAAATCAAGCCACCCAGAAACTAAAAAGTCACGAAGTCGAACACAAATGATTTCGCACAGACGAAGTGGCTGTTACGAACTTTCCCAGTCTCAAATAATGGCAGATAAAACACAATCGATCCAAATACGAACACAGAGTAAGATTGAGGTGGGAAATAAATAGGAGGTAAGACGACAAGTTCGAGCTACTACTTTGGTGGGTTTTTTTAGTATCGTTTTGTAACTTATAGCATAAGGATTACAAACCTGAATTTGGATTCGACGTTTATCACATCATCCAGAGATCGTCAGAAACTGAACCTCCGCCTTCCCAGAGAGAGAGAGAGAGAAGAGGGTCGACGGCTTACATTTGGGTCTTGAAGAAAGACTAAGAGTGAGTGGAGTATCAAGCGTAGACTTTTGGTCATTCTAGGAAGACTTCAGACCATCTTGGACGGTAGGTTGCTTCGCTCTCTCTCCTCCCAGAAGGACTCAACGAGCGTGACAATCAAGCATGTGAATGGCGGAAACATTGACACTTAATTATTATTATTATTATTTTATTATTTATCTACAATAATAAAATAAAAATAATAAATTTATAGTAGGGAAATTAAAAAACATCCTAGGTAATACCAGGTTAATAACAAATCAATTACTCAATAAATTTTACTAATAATAATTTAAACATTAAACTATGATAAATAAATTGAGCAAACATCACGGTTAAGTTTTCTGTTAAAAAATATTGTCGTTCCGCTATCAAACAATGTCTTTTCGAGGTAGAATATTGTCATTCCACTAAACAAATTTATAAGATTATTTTCCACTGTAGAAAAACAACGTTCTGCAGCAAGAGAATAACGTTCCTCCTGTAGAAAGTTTATTTTCCGCAACAGAAAGATTATTTTCTTCTGCGAAAAGTAAGACATTGGTGATGAGCACTAGATAACGACGATTGACCAAAAAACAAGGAAAGAGAAAATGGTAATAAAAACTAGACAAATGAAATTAAGATGAGGGGTGAGTCATGCCGAAGTTGGACAATGTTTTCAGAAAATTGAAATCATAAGAATTGTTTTTGACGATAAGAAAATAATGTCGAAGCTTCACAAGATCGTCTTTGCAGTAAGATTGCTTTAATTATTGTGATTTTAGTATAAAATTGATATAAAATTAGAATTGTAAAGAATATGTTTCTGCATCTGTTTGCGGTAATGTTTCTTTCAACAAGTAACGATGATACTTGTGTCGTCCATTTCTCATAATTTAGTGTTTAAGTTATTAGCAAAAATTATTTAATAGTTAACTTGTCATTGATCTCATAATACATTAGTTGTTTTATTCATTTCTCTTTATAGTAATTGAGGTTATCATTGGTATAACTATATAATATTATTTTTTTTGACATATCAAACATTAATTAATATAAGAAATTATAAATAGTTAAAATATAGAGAAATTAATAAAACAACAATTGCATTATGAGGTCAATAACAAGATAATTATTGAACAATTTTTTATAACAACTTAAGCACTAAATTATGAAAAATAAATAAAGAAAACATCGTCGTTAATTTTCTGAGAACTCACAGTGAAAAAGAGTTAATACCCATGGAAAAAATCGCAAAAACTCATAATTTTATAGACTTTCAGTGAAAATAGCTAATACACATGGATAATAGATCTGAGTAAATACTGTAGAAGTTAATTTTAATTTTTTTTTGTTTTATAATTTAGAAGATTTTGTAAGAAAATATATAATATTTTATATTTCAAATAATTTAGAATTGTTTTTCATGAGAAAATCACTGCTTGTTTGTATTTTTCTACGAAAAAGTCAAAAATTTGTTCATTATCTGCAAATGAAAGATGCAGAGGAAAGTCACTTTCCTCTGTGGAATGTTGTTTTTTCGCAGCGGAAAGTTATTTTCCTCTGTGGAATGTTGTTTTTTCTAGCAAAAAGTTGTCTTTCTTCTATAGAAATTCATTTTTCTTGAGTCCTATTTTAAGGACTCACTTTCTGCAGTGGAAAAATAACGTTCTGCAGATAAACAAAAAAGTTTTTTAACGAAAAATGTTACAGTAATATTTGTTCCGTTCATTTTTTATAGTTTAGTGTTTAGATTGCTAGCAAAAATTGTACAGCGGTTGATTTTGTTAATTTCTTTAAAATAAACTATTAATTACCTATTAATATTTATCACGAATTTAAGAATAAAAAATAGAAATAAAAAATAAAACAACTATTATTATAATGTTTTAACGGTTGATGTTATTTGATTTTGAACAACCCTCATTAGTTTCATTGTTCATCTAACCTATGAAAGCAATCTGAAGCCCTTATACTTGACCACTCTGGAATATGGAGTCTTCGTCAGCTCTGCAATTCTCTCCTTCAGACCCAGAAAGCGAAACGGCACAAAAAGACTCTTCTTTCGAGTTAATGTCTCCGGCCGCCACCCCCAAAAGCTTCCCACCAAATACCAAGAGAACCCAGAGAACCCCTATTGGATATCGATTCATAACTCTGGCGAATGAATTTAGGAACACTGTTCCCAGTCTCCAGATACGCCACCGATCCGCCAATTCGATACAGCCCCGCCAGTTCTCCGACGCCGTAGCAAACTGGCATGTAGCACAGCACGTGATGAAGTTCATGATTTCGCTGACGCTCCGCGGTCTGGAAAAAATCTCCCGATAATTTGCAGACTGCAATGGCTGAATTTAAGATGGAAAGAGGAATTTGAGGAATCGCCGCCTGGAGAAATCCGATTCTCCAATCTTCCCATTGTAATTCTCAGAAATTTCGGCTTCGATTGGCCAAATTTCAGATCTTTATGGATCGAAGGGTCGCGAAGAAAACAGAGGAAGGAACCAAATGAGAACACTAAAAGAGCTGCAGAAATTGCAGATAATTTGCAACCTCCGATCTAGTCAACGGCAAGATTTATATAAAAAGCTCTGGGGCAGTCGGAGTCATCTCTATCAATTATCAATAAAAGTATGTATCCATCTAAAATTTGAATGAATTATTATATAAAATTTGTCATTATTCTTGAAATTAACATGAGAACATATTAAACCCTAAAGCAAAAAGTTTTAGAATTTTTTGACCAAGACGATGAACATTTCCTCCATGATTTAGTAGGTGTCCTCCCTCTCACCACTTCGGCTTCATATTCAAAGACCCTTGTCTTCCAAATCCACCGTCTACATCCTTCTCTACGACACTTCTACTCTTACTCAGACTCGGCATTCCTATTTTCTTCCACTTGAAGAGCCCCATTTGCTTCGTCTCCTTCTCCATCACCTCTCTGTCTGCATTTGCATGGCGCTACACTGATTCTGGAGCTTTACCACGTCTTCCTTCCACCTCATCTCCATTGTTTGGCGGTTGAGCTTGGTGTCGGAGAACAGGACTTGGATTACGGCTCGCACGGGGAGGCGTTTCGTTTTGGGCGGCGTGAACAATCTTGTAGTAATCAGATTAAATTATGCAACTTCCAGCATCGTCGAAAGAACGAGCAGTTGTGGAAAGTGCTCCGGCGAGTGCAACAAATTCTGAAATACCCATGTTCGAATGCATAGCCGCCTTTGCAAGATAGCAACCCACAAGCTTTGCTTCCTTTATAAACGAGGCCCCACTTCTAACGCCTTCGTCTAAGCTCGCTTACAAACCTCTTAACCAGCCTAATCACAGTAGAAATGAGTAAAGCTCTTGTATATTGATAATGAATGGATTTCCCTTTTATATATGTGGAAGGGAAAACTCTAGAAGAAATACAGTTGATGAAAATACAATGGCTAACAGATTATTGTTAGCCCATACCATCGGTGAGTGTAAACCTATAATGGATATACATATATACTCTAACAATCACCAGCTCAACGTCGAGCAAAGTTCAGCAAGCATGGCTGACTAGAGGAATCATAAGCTCTTTTAACGAAGCCTGTTCTAACTGCCACAATATTCTCTTCTCAATCTCCGCTCTGTATGACGGCTCGACGACGACCATGTTTTCTCATTTCCTGTACGGAGACGATGGAGGAGGAATTGCATGGTACTACTGTAACGGCTGCCATCCATTTTTATTAGTAAGAATTACTTTTCTTTTATTCCCCCTTATTGGTGCAATAAAATTTTTCAATATTTCCTATTACTCCATTTAAGGGTAACCTACCTTTTGTCACTCCATTCTGCAGCCTCAACTCAAGTATACTCTTCTTCCAGAGAGAGTTTCTGTCCATTGTGTGCGAAGATTTTGTTGGGAGGTTGAAGCTTTCGGCGGGATTGTTCGGTAAGTAAAATCCTTTCTCTCTGTTCTTAGATTATTCCAGTTGAAAGATCAATCTTAACATACTCTCGAATTTAGTTTACGTTCGATCAACCAATTGAGTTGCAAGATTTGAAACTTGAGAAGTCAAGGAGATTTGCACCCCTCTAAGAGGTAGACCCAATTCTGTAGTAGCATTATTGTTGAGTTCGAATTTTTGGTTTGATGGAGGATTTGGGTTCTGATTTGATTCCAATGTTCAGACATTTAGATTAAAAAAATTGTTAATTTTGGAAGAAATGATTAAATTTGTGCTCTACTATGCAATTGAACCTTTAAATTTGGAAATTTTGTCAAAAGCTGTGATTTTTCATAAATGTTGAGACATTTCTATGATGCAGCGGTCGACTAGGGTTGGAAACCAGTTGATTGGATTTATGGCAGAGCGAACGACGCTCAAAAAGCAAACTTTTAGACTAGGATCAGTCGATCAGATCCAATCTGCAGTCAACCTGACACTCAGAAAGCAGACTAGAATCAGTTGACCGAACAAAATCCGTAGTCGACCGGATGCTCGAAGAGCGGTTGATCGGATCGCTTGCAAGAATAACTGTGTCACGACCCACTAGGGACCTGAGACAAAATGGGAAACGACCCAGCCCAAAAGAACCAAATCGTTCAATCTATTTCACTTAAATTTATTAATTAGCAACGGAAAACTAAAATTTATTAATTAAAAGTCAGGGCCCAACAAATACTGAGTTTAATAGGTCCAATAAGTTAAATTAGATAGTAAAGTAATATAATCCAAAAAAAAAACTGTGCAAAAAATAAATTACAAATTACAAATTTAAGACAATAAAGTTTTTCCTCACAAAGTCCCTCAAGGAAATTTTATTGAAGTACGAAAATATAAAAGGATGTCCTCTAGATCTAATCATGATTCGGCAATTGGAAATCTGACTGATAAAATCCTGAAATGTGTCATTGGGGTGAGTTGACTAAACTCAATAAGAATTTAATAATTTTTAATTAAAAGAATTGTTGTTTAAACATGCATTAATTTAAAATCACATTTTTATAAATTCATTTTAGAAAATTTGTACAAAAGGACACGTGTTTTAAACCACCCACTAATATATGGTACGTAATTAAAAATAGGCCCTACTTGTACTAACCAAAAATTACTGTGAAAATGGAGTCACTCACGGATCCTGAGCTTACCATGTCATTGGCATATAACAGAATAAAAGTGATGTTCAACGATCGCAAAAGCTAAATAAAATACCTTGATCAAGTTAGGGATTCTAAACCTAAGGACACGACACATACAAATGTCCTATTAACCATTTCAACTTTAATTAAAAACAACAAACACATTTTCCAGGGTCGAATGTGTGAAAATAAAACAGACTCCAAATCGAGTCAATCAAATTCGATTCACATGACTAAGTTAATCCTGAAATATAATATGCATGCTTAATTTGAATATGTACAGTGAAAATAAAATACAATATAAAACTCTGACCGTCATAAAATAGACATGTCATTTTAATATGAAACAAGTTTCAAAATATTCACTTTATAAAAATTATGTAATGCAATGTGTAAGAATCTAGGCTTGTCCAGGACTTGTTGTCCATGGCTACCTATGCTATTAAGATAGATTTATTTCTATTTATGTCAATCTCTTTCTTTCTATTTTGGGAAAATGACTTCTCGCCACTATAGCATGTACGCTGCTGTAATAGTGGAGATAGTGTGGATTGCTCTCTTGGAGGAGAGACAGGATTGCACGTAGACCCCCCTACCCTACCAATGTAATTTGATGTCAATCAATGAACAAACTTTTTATATAAAAACTCTCTTTATGCTCAATATGCTCAATGACGCTCGTTTCCATTAATCTCGTTCACTTGTTGCTCGCTCATTAGACACAAAGGTCGCTCTAACGTCGTGGGCAACTAGTGTCGTTGGCACACCTCACAGGCTGACTCATTGTTTCCCCTACAACGAGTGTCGCACTATCCTTCTCTAGTCCCTTTGAAAGTAAGACCGTGACACAATGCATAAAATAACTTCCTACCTCACAATGGCTAACCAGAAGTCAAAGCTTAATTCAATTATGGGAGCACCAAATAATTAGGCGAATCCAAATTTCAAATCCTAGAATTTAGAAATAATCATTTTACGAAATTAGATCAAATTATCCCATTTAAATTCTAAATTTTAGGCTTAAGAAAATGACTCAAGAACAATTGAAATTGAGGCCTAAATTGGAACCAAATCTGGCCTCGAATTATCCAAAAAAAAAAAATGGATTAACTGCCCAAAACAACCTTAAAACAAGGTCTAAACCGAGGTTTACCACAGATTCTTGAGCTGCGGCTCAGGGCTAAAGTTTTAAATTAATCCGAGAGGGTTGAGCTGCGGCCCCGAACTTTCCAAGTTGCTGCTTGGCGGAGGAAAGAGCCCCGAGCCACAGCATGGGAATGGCTGCGCCACAGCTTGGCCAGCCCAATAGGCCCAGGTCCAAGCCGTAGCTTGATAATTTCAAGTCGTGGCCTGCATCATCTTCTCCGATGCCAGCCGATATTTTTCTTTGAATTTTCACAATATTCCACAATGAAATATCACCAAATCACCCTCCATACATTTAATAACAATTATAACGTTATATAAGACCAAAATCAATTAATTAAATCAATCAATTCAACCTCGCATGAATTTGAAGTTTTAAATTTCAAACCAACCGAAAATCCAAAATCCTTCAAGAATTTAACATTACCTCTCTATGAAGTCCAAGAATTCTCTTGCTGTTGGAACAACTTGTTGTCCACAACTCTTAAAAAAAAATTTGCAGGGTTTTCTTCTTTTTGCTGCTTAACGTTTTTTTTTTTTTTTTTGCAGAGGAAAAATGCAGGAAGTGTTTTCTCTAAAATTTCTAAATTCTTCACGCAGCCAGTGAAGAAGAGAAGTGTCCTTTTTAAGAACTTAAGATTAAAAAAAAAAGACATATTTTTATTGAAGTGGGGGTGGGGGAGTTACTTCTACGCATTGAGTGTCGCCCTCCAACCCCACACACACCTAACTGCTACAAACAGGACTTCTCTGAGGTTGTCTGGACTGGATTTTAAAATTTGAAAATTTTGGGGATTATTCCTTGAGTCCTCCGAGATGGTTCCTATCCTGATTATGGGTTCCAACGAACTTTTAAAGCTTTAGAAAAATGAATTTATTTGAATATGTATAACTTGATAGGTTCATGAATTAACCAGAGGTTCAGACTCCTTGGTTTATTGTTGTTTGGGTTTTGATTTGATAAGACTAGTTGAGGTAGAAGTTATTGTGTCTGGACTGGATTTTAAAAGTTGAAGATTTTTTGGGATTATTCTGTGAGTTCTCCGAGTTAGTTCCTATCTCAATTATGGGTTTCAACAAACTTTTAAAGCTTTAGAAAAATGAATTTATTTGAATATGTATAATTTGATTGGTTCAAAGATTAACCAGAGATTCAGACTCCTTGGTTTATTGTTGTTTGGATTTTGACTTGATAAGACTAGTTGAGATAGAAGTTTATTTTTATGTCCAGCATATCACCGTTTTGTGAAACTTTTATTTTGATCTGTGTTCCCATATGAAATGACATGTCCATTTTTTATGGCCGACGGTTTTTATAATATTATGTATTTTCACTAGATATATTTTGTTTGAGCATAGATATTTTGTTTATTGATCATCTTGGTCGATTGAACCAAATTTGATCGATCCATAAGGGGGTCATGATTTCCTTACGTACATTCGACTGTTAAAGGATGTGCTTGTTTATGTTAACTAAAGTATTTGGATAGCTGACTATATAATGTCTCTGAATGCAATATCCTAAACCTAATCAAAGTCTTATTTTCATGACTTTAGTCATCACCAAGTGTCATCGTTACTATTTGTGTCTATTGTAGGATCGATATACACCTATAGAGGGGGGAGGTGAATATAGCGTCCTATTATTTTCGTGCGATATTTAATCTCTAACAACCTTAAGTGATTTAATACATATAATTAAAATAAATAATAACAAATATATGCAACAAAGTAAAGAGAGGGTTAGAGAGAGTGCAAAATATTTGTTTACGCGATTCGGTAAACCCGCCTCCCTCCACTCTCCAAGTTCCAATATTCTAAACTTTTTCGTACGATATTAATATTTCTATCCCTAAGTGATTTATCACAAATATCAAATCAATCAATGAATAAATATAAAGAGTTTAAGGGATAGAAAATGCAAGCAAGTTTGTTCAAGGCGTCACTCTTTTCTCTTGATTATTACAGGGCGTCACCCTTCACTTGACTAATTCGTAGGGTGTCACCCTTTTCGTTGGAGTACAATGACGGAAAATGTAAAAACAAAGATTCCTAACTCTCCCAAATATAAATATCAAGTTAGGGAGTATGGAGAGTTATATTATAAGCTCAAATAGTGTTTTGGAATTAAGTATAAAAATTGGTAGGGCTTCGCCTCAATTTCAGGTTCCTTGCAATGAGCTTTGGAGAGTCCTATATGTATAGGCTCTGTAAATTCGGTCAACCAAATCTTTTTGCTCGACCACACCCGACCGTTGGAAACTAGCCGTTGTGTGTTTTGCACTTTTTTGGTCGACAATTTTCTTCGTTGCTCGACTGCTTACTCGACCGAAAATCTAATGTGCTCTTTGTGTTGTTTTTCGGTCGGTCTAGTCGACCACGTCTTCGACCGCTTCCTCGACCAAAAATTTTGTGAGCAATCTGTATTGCATTTCTATCAATCATGTCGACCGGTTACTTCAACCGTATACTTGTCTGAAAATCTTTGAGCTCTCTGTGATGTGTTTTGGTCGATCTTTTTGACCGCACCCTCAACCACATCCTCAACCGCATCCTCGACCAGTTCCTTTGCAGGGTGATTTTGGTCAACCAAAAACTCTGGTTTGCTCGACCTCATGCATCCCATTTGCCATCCTTTATGTTTCTACGTCCCAATTTGATACCTATTCACAACATGGATTTATATACACATGTTAGAACAACTTTAATATCCTAATCAAGGGTATTTTCAAGTAATATCAATATAAGTATAATAATTAAACAATTAAGAACAAACTCAATAAACAACTTATAATTTCAATCAAAACATTCATCATCAAAACAATTAAGTCTAACATCATTTAGGCTAACACGTGTCAATGATGAGCCAATTAGTGATGTTCAAGTCATAAGTGAACAATCGTAAGAAGCAGAATTGCGAAGGTCTATAAGATAGAAAAGACCAACAATTTATAATGATTATGTGATCTATTCACTTGAAGAAAAATGTGATTTGAGTAACAGTAAGGACTCAGACTCATTCAAACAAGCCATAGAATGTTCTAATTTCGGAAAGTGGTTGAATGTTATGAAAGAAGAGTTGAAATCGATGGATGACAATAAAGTTTGGAAACTTATAGAGTTACCTAAAGATTATAAACGAGTTGGTTGTAAGTGGGTTTTCACAATCAAACATGACTCGAAAGGTAACATCGAAAGGTATAAGAGCATACTTGTCACCAAAAGTTATACTTAGAAAGACGACTTTGACAACAAAGAGACATTCTCTCTAGTTTCAAATGACTTTTTAAAAATAATTATAGTTTTGGTAACTCATTATGATTTAGAGTTTCACCAAATGGTCATAAAGACCGCCTTTCTTAATGGTAACTTAGAGGAAGAAGTGTATATGGATCAACCAAAAGAATTTTCATTTCCTAGAAATGAAAAGTTAGTGTGTAAATTGAAGAAATCAATATATAGATTAAAACAAGGTTCCAAACAATGGTATATTAAGTTTAACATTACCATTACTTCGTACTGTTTTGTAGAGAACACCATTAACCTGTGTATCCATATGAAGGTCAGTGGGAGTAAGTTTATTATCCTGGTTTTATATGTTGACGATATTCTTCTTGTTGCCAATAATAAAGGAATATTACATGACGTGAAAGTTTTTCTCTCTAAGAATTTTGAAATGAAATATATGGGTGAGACATCTTATGTGATAGGAATAGAAATATTTCATGATAGACAACAAGGTTTAATAAGATTGTCTCAGAAAGGCTATATCGATAAAATTCTAGAGAGATTTAGAATGTATAAGTATTCCGCTAGTGTAGCTCCAATTCAGAAAGTGGAAAAATTTAGTGAAATGCAATGTCCCAAAAATGATTTGGAATGTAAAGCAATAAAATTGATTCCATATGCATCAGTTGTAAGAAGCTTAATGTATGCTCAGATATGTACTCAGCCAAACATTAGTTTTGCAATAGGGATGTTGGGTCGATATCAAAGTAACCCAGAAATGGATCACTGGAAAGCTGCGAAGAGAGTTCTTAGGTACTTGCAAGGGACAAAGGACAAGATGCTCACGTACAGAAAATCAAGTCATCTTGAAGTAGTGGGATATTCGGATTCAAATTATGCCAGATGTGTGGACTTGTGAAAATCTACATTCGGTTACGTATTACTATTAGTCAGAGCAGCTGTATCATGGAAAAGTGGAAAACAATCTTTGATTGCTACTTCCACTATAGAGGAAAAATTTGTGGCATATTTTGATACCACTATTCAAGCATTGTGGTTAATGAACTTTGTTTTGGGTATAGGTATGGTCGACAGTATAGATAGACCGCTAAAACTTTATTGTGATAATTCTGTAGCTGTATTCTTCTCAAATAATAACAAGTACTCAAAATGTGCAAAACATATGGATTTAAAGTATTTGTCAGCTAAAGAAAAAATACACAAACAAAATGTGTGCATTGAACACATAAGTACAAGTTTAATGATAGCGGATCCATTAACCAAATAATTGTCACCCAAAGCCTTTAAAGAACATGTTGAAAGGATGGGTTTGGGTGACAAGTCCTCATTAATGTGATTGTAAGTGTATAACTTGTATCTTATGACTATGAATTCATTAAGGACATGTTTTTTATATGTTTGTTTATTATTCATATAATGGTGTATGTAATTATTGTTGTTTATGAATAATATGTGAAATCTTAAGAAATATAAAGTTGAAAGGTATATAGTGTTCCTCAATTAAATAAATGATGAATTAAATTAGTCTGTGATATATGGAAAAAATCATGTTGTTAAAGCCTTGTGTCTACCATGATTTAATTTTACAATTCATTACGAAAAAAGAACTTGATAAATTCATATTATGGTCCACTATCGTATTTGGTTGTAGATTCAAGTTGTGATGGATTGAAATCGATTTTGTAGGGTTTTTAGTCAACCGATTATGTTCCGGTTCCCCTATTGAACTCTCTGTAATTTCCAAATTATGGAGCCGATTGACGGATCAATGTTCTGGTCGTTCGCTCGAACTTTATGTAATTCTGATTTGGAAAAATCAAGAATAAAAGTTTTACAATGAAAGTACGAGAATAAAAGTTCATAACATGATCCAAGTGGGAGATTGTTAGATTATTTTAATCATCTATTAGAGTGGTCCATGTTAATTAAAGTGACATTGACTTAATATTAATGTGTTTAATGTGATGGTTGTTAAGCTCAAGAATATTAAGTTAATTGAGTTTTAATTCCTTTTCCTTAACCTTATTAAAGTATATAAAGTATAGTTGAAGAGGTGTGAATGAATAGACATGAATAAAAGTGTATTTATGGAGGGATACCTTTTGTAAGGATGTCTTCTTCATTAATGAGAAAAGTCATTTTCCCATTCTCTCTCTTTCTTAAGAAAGAAAAATTACAGCAAATTATACTTGGTTTCTACATCATCCAAGAGACAATCAAAGAGAAAGGAATTAAGAAGATAAAAGTTTGATATCATCAACAAATAATAAAAGCTTTTATCATGAATCAATGTTAGTACTCGAAATATTTCTTTATCTGCAACTAGTGTAAACGAAATGGTTGAATCAACAATGTTACGTATAAGAGGAATGGATTGTTAGAAAAATTCTATCAATCCATGTAGAGAATGCATGTGTCATCAATCCAGCATTCTGCTGCTGAATGAGAGGGAAGTTTGCCCGAGAAGGATACGGATTCCAAGACGGCAACATCTTTCTTCCTGTTGGACGCCCTTGTTGAGGAAGGAGCATGAAGCTATGGAAATGGAGCATGTTTGCAGACTGTAGGTAAGTGATTTGAGGAAGGAAACAGATCAGGTAGTGTTGGTAAGCTATTGAAAGGCATGGATGATATCTCTTTGCCTATCGTTCTCTCTTTCTCTGTCACTCTAATATGGAAAGACGCATAAAACTTACGTTAGAATTATTTGATGCAAGAAGAAAAAATCTGTAGTAATCTTAGTTTCATCGAGACTGGTACATAAATCGAGGATCTGTTTGTGCCTAGGAAATAAAAATCCAATCTTTTTGTGGGGGGCGTTATTAATTGTATTTTGTTCTTCGTCCAGGAGGACAATATCATGCATTTACGAAACCAAACCTTGTCCTCTCTCTCTCTCTCTCTAAAAGTATGTTTCTTTTATAGGCTAAACCCTGCAGAAACTGTTATAAAATAAGAAGAAAACATTAATGGCGAGTTGTATTTGTTGTCGGCTACGAAATGATCCCATGAGTCTTCGACGACCAACCTCGTTTTCTTCTAACACCATAAAAACATCGTCCTGCTTCATTTCTTGGTATTTCTTGGGTCTGAGAATGGATGTGCTACTGAATTAAATCCCGTCGTAAAACCCTTTTCCCATTGAAAAAACCTTCAAGAAAATAGTTTTTAAAAACTGATTTTAAAGGTGTTTCTTTGAAATGATTTTTAAAAACGCATTTTGATACGTTATTTCCAGCTTTTTTTATTCGAATTTCCCAACTATCTACGGAAAACGGGGTTCAAGTACAAAAAATTTACTGTTAGCAGCAAAAAAACGTAGAAATTATAAGAAGCTGGTCAGCATTAACATTGAATCAGACAGCTCTTTTGTAAGAATCAATCACAAAAATGAATTTACGCCAATCCAGCCACTTCTGTGTTTCAACAGACTATGCTTACCTTTTGCTTATAAAAATCTTCAAATTGAATGATGCATGAAAATGTTTTAACACTAACTGCTTTTGAAATCAGTCGCCAGTTGACTCAAAGACGGAGCACTTGCCGGAGGACGAACAGCTTCGTCGTTTTGAGCCACAATCGGGATCTTAACCGATGCTCTTTCCATCTCTTTCTCAAGCTCTTCTTCATGCCTCAACGATATAAACTGCGAATCTAACGATCTAGCAGCCGCCAACCAAGCAGTGACAATCATCAAGAGGACCCCACCAAGGTAAGGAGTGGAATTTGAAAGAGATCCAAATGCTAATATCATGAACTGCTGAATCAAAGCCCCTCCAGATTTCCCTAGTGGGTTGCAGACTACATCAATGGCTGCCTTGCCCTTAACCTAAATCACTCAAAATAGTTAGAAAGATGAAGAATTTAAAAAAGTTTCGAACTTTTTCAGGACCTGTGTCGAACCTTGGTGTCCTCGTCTAATGGAATATAGGCCATTTCTTTGCACGGATCGAATAAACTATATTTTGCGCTTTTGCTGAAAATGTTTTGCATGGCGCCCACATAAACAGCTGCAAGAAGAGGAGTCATCCCAAATTTGGCAAAGGTGGGGGCAAGTGGTTCGCCAAACAAAATCAAAGAAAAGAATCCAACTCCACTCAGAAGCAGAACAGTGGGTGTAATCTTTGCAGCACATCCCCATCCATATTTGTTGAATATGAATTGGCTGAGTAGCATCATCGTGAATGTTGCTACTCCGGTGGCTGTCGAGAAGTCTCCCATGAAGGAGGAATATTCGTTTGGGCTCGGAAACTGCACAAAATAAGAAAATGTCGATGAAATGAAGATGGAAACGGGTGCATAAGTGATGAACTGCCATGAAAATTCAACAGACCTGAGCTTTGAGCTTTGATTTCCATGTAACCTCAACAAGGTTGATGCTTATACCGTATGCAACAACTAAAGTGGCAAGATCCCTTATGTATCTTGAAGACATTAAGAACTTCAAGCTCTCCATCGTTCCCATTTTTGGTTTTTCCTGCAGCACATTACACAGGGTAAAAAAATAATCCCCATGAAACTTTACTAACTTTCAAATTATTTTATTTGAGTGCTCAAATCCATGAATCAGCCAATGAAAACTGATGGTATGTCAATAAGATGCAAACATTGCTTCAGAGAAACTGGAAACTTTATTCAGACATTCTATAAGAACAACATAATTGTGATGCCTTAGCCGAAGCTGTGCGATTTACCTTCTTCTTCTTGCTACGAGCCGGGAGAGGAACGGATTTATTCACCCACCAATAAAGAAAACAGATAGTAAGCCCCATCAACACCACAATGCTCATCATTCCTTTAAGGGAGATGGCCCAACCATCAACACCAGGACCTAAATTTTTCCTCATATTCGAGAAATACTTTACGGTTCGGCCAGAGAAAATAAGAGCAACATTTGCTCCGAGTCCAAAAAGAGGGTAGAATCTTTTCGCTTCATCAACCGTGGTTATCTACACAGAAAAATGGTACATCATTTTACCACTAACCACTTCACTCAAATTGAAAAAATCAATATTAGACTTTACGAGCATAATTCACAGAGCAAAGAAGGGGTAATGTCGGATTTCTTCTCCACAGACCCCTTGAAGAAGAATTTATGCTAATTGCTTTGATCATCCAAGTTCACATTGTTTTACAGCAATACCAATTTTCATTTTCAATCAACTTGGTTAAGAAAGAGATACATATATACTAATCCAGATACTAAGATGAGTGGAACTCCAATCATGTAATCTGATCAATTAGAAAGCAGAAACACTTAAAATCAGAAGCATTCGAGGATAAAGCAGATATTTGTATTTCAAATCTACCTCAATTTCATGCAACTACCTGATTAGCAAACCCCCAGAACAACACTGAAACAACCACACTACCCCACAATTCAGCCATGACATAGAATAAACAGAAGCTCCATATCCTGAGTATAGCCAGTGGACCAAGAAATCTGGGCCCAAGCATGCCGAGGAGTCGGTCGGCAAACGCCTCTGGGTGTATATAACTGCTGAGAGGATAGAGGAGAAAGCCAAAAGCCCCAAAAAAAGCTATGAAAGGAACAATAACAGTGTAGAAGAGAGCCTTCTTAGATAACACATTTGCCAGTTTAGTATATAGCAACATAAATCCTATAGCCATTGGCAAATTTACCCAAGTCTTCAAAAATGGAATAATTTCAGCACTACTCCCTTTAGCTGTAACAACTAAGACATCCTTTGTGTCCCTTAGAATTGTGTAGTTGAAAAGAATACAAAAGAACATCATACCAAGCGGTACAATCTTCTTCAGGGTTGTGAGCTCAATGCCAAAAAACTCAGGGCTCTTGATTTCCTTAAAAACCGGCTGCCCATCAGCTGCCGCCGCTGCAGCAGCTTCAGCTCTGCAAATGAGAGAAACCTTATCTCTCTGACCAAACCCACGAGTTTTAGACAAAAAGCCGTGAAATTTCTTAAACCCATTTCCAGAAAGAGAAGATTCTCCAAAAAGTCTGGGCTTTATAGGGAGATTTGCTCTAAGGCTTAAACCCCGTGATAAAAGTAAGCCACTGGTTTTTGGGTATGAAGGTAGAGAGAGAAGACCTTTGCCCTGTAAAACAACCTCCATAGCTCCCTTATCCCAAATGTTTGATGTTTATCAGGAGGGCAAGAGTAAGGGAGCAGGGTAGAGAGGGGAAGATTTGGTGGCCGGAGAAGACAGTCTTAAAAGCAATGTCATCTTATAAACGTTGACAAAGCCAGTCTAAAGACACTTGATATGATTCACTTCAGAATTTTCCTAGAGAGTAAATGAGTAATTAGGTCATTATTTTTCTATTAATTAATAAATATAAAATTTTCTATTATTTTAATTGAAAAAAAATATAATCAATTTAAAATTCAAGAAAATTAACACCATGGAACCTATAATTTAGAATTAGCAATACTCAAACTTTAAAAAAATTTTGCAAATAACTAAAATCTCAAATTATGGGAAATAAATTACGCAAACTTTTCCGTCGCATTTTCTGTCCAAAATTGTAAAGACAAACGTCGCAGCTAGGGGTGGGCAAGAACCTACCAGACCCGAGAACCGAACCAGAACCGAGCACGGTTCTGGGTCTGGTCTGGTTCTTGGTCCCAACATTTCAAGTCTGGATCGGTTCTGGATAGTGAAATTATTGGCAGTTCTGATCCTGGGTATTGGCATTGAAAACCAACAGGAACCGAGACCTTTGAAAACAAGGTTATTTATTGTTTTGCAAATTGCAAATCTGTAACATAAAATACAAGGAAATTTCGGTGTTCGGCGTTCGCTAAAGGCTAAACTACTGCTTCGCTTCTTCTTCTGGAACGAACGACGAAACGACTGAACTGATCGAGCAATCTGTTTGCTTCTGCTTCTGGAACGACTGAGCAAGGGCTCTGTTAGCTTCTTCATCTGGGCTCTTCTTCGAAGTTCGAAGTCCTCTGTCTTCTCGGACGCCATTCGCCTTGGACGGTCTCTGTTTTGTTCGCAAGTCACGGACTCACAATTCACAAAGCCTTGCTTTGCCTCGACTAACCTTGGCTGCCTCTGTTCTATTCTCAAGTAAAGAAGCCTCGCATCGAAGTAAGTTAACTTTGTTTTGTTTTCAACTCATGAAGCTTTGCGTGATATAAAGAAAACAGAGACTGTAAGGTATCGATTTTCATATGAAGAAAATTTAGGTGCTTTAAAATATAAGAATTATGTTGAAGATATTAGAGAAAAAAATCTGTTGATAAAATAAAAGCTTTAAGCTTTATGGTGAGTTAATGGTAGGCTTCTACATTTTGTAAAGCCAATTCATCAAGCCAATTCCATTAATGGTAGGATTCTGAATTTTGTAAAGCCAATTCATCAAGCCAACTCCATTAATGGTAGGCTTTAAGCTTTCGTAAAGTGTTCTGAATTTCGTAAAGCTTCTGGGCATAAATTTTCAGTTAATGGAGTTTCGTAAAGTGTTCAAAATTTGTAAACTCCATTAACTCATCATAAAATAAAAGCTTTAAGCTTTCTTCAAAGAATCTGAATTTTTGGTGCAGACGGTATATGAATTTTGCATGATACCATTTCATAGAAGAAGCTGATTAAAAGTTTATTTTATTTTATTTGGTAAGCGCTTAATATGTGATAAATTGATTTCTAATGATTAATGAACTGATTTTTTAGTTTAGAACTGATGAACTGATTTTTTAGTTTAGAACTGATGAACTGATTTTTTAGTTTATAACTAATTAACTAATGATCTAATTTTTTATGTTTATGCAGTTCATAAATTTGTCTGTCACACTTTGCTTTTTCGGGATACAAACAGAATGTCAGAAGCGTCACAAACTATTTCAAAAAAGCGTGCTAGAAATTCTAATGTTTGGGAACATTTTGTTGAGATTGAAAGTCATGAATCAGAAAATAGTAAAGCACAATGCAAGTATTGTCAGCAAATACTTGCAGCAAATACTAGAAAGAATGGCATCTGTAGCTTGTGGAAGCACTTAAAAACGTGCAAAAAGCATATGACAGATCTTAACACTAATCAAAGCAAATTGTCGTTTCACAAAAAAGAAGATGGAGAATGCTTGAATAAGCCAATATATAGTCAGATGGTTGGACGAGAATATATGGCCAGAATGTTAATCAAGGAAGAGTTGCCTATGAGAATGGTTGAATGGGAAGGCTTTAAAGAACTACTTCAATTATTCAGAAACAACTTTGTTATGCCTTCCCGTAGAACTGTTGGAAGAGACATAGAGAAGATATACATGAAAGAAAAAATGAAATTGAAAGCATACTTCAAGCAAAGAAGTCAACGAGTGTGTTTGACTATTGACACTTGGACTTCTGCACAAAATAAGTCCTATATGGTGTTGACTGGTCACTGGATTGATGACGAGTGAAAGTTGCAAAAGAAGATACTAAACTTTTGTGAGATATATGACCACAAGGGAGAAACAATTGGCAGCACAATGGAGCATTGTCTACTTGGATAGGGGATAGACAAAGTCTTGACGGTAACTGTTGACAATGCATCATCTAACAATGTTGGCATTTCTTACTTGGTGCGAACTGTGAGAAATTGGGATGGTTTGGTTTTAGATGGAAAGCTCATGCATGTTCAATGCTTTGCTCATATTCTGAACTTGATCGTTGTTGATGGGCTACAGGAGCATCACGAATCCATTGTTCGAGTGAGAAATGCGGTGAAGTACGTTAAATCTTCTCCGCAACGACTTAGACTCTTCAAGTCTTGTATTGATATTGTGAAGATTACATTTAAGGGCAATGTTACTCTTGATGTGCTGACTCGATGGAACTCCACTTATTTGATGCTAGATAATGCCGAAAAGTATGTCGTAGCATTTGATAAGATGAGAGAATGTGATAATACCTATGCAACGGGAATGGAGGAGGAAGGACATCTTACTTCTAGAGATTGGAATAATATTCGAATATTTGTCAAGTTTCTAAAGGTGTTTTACGATAGCACTCTAATGGTTTCAAAATCATTGTCAATTACAGCTCATCAGTATGTCATAGAAGCTTGCAAGTTAAAGACCATCATCGATCAGTATGCCAACAGTGATAGTATGATGTTGACGAACATGGCTCATGGAATGATGATCAAGATGAAAAAATATTGGGGATATTTCGATAAGATGAACACTATTCTATTCGTGGCAGTCCTCCTTGATCCAAGAGGTAAATCGAAGTTTCTAAGACATTGTATCTGCACTCTCATGGGACCCGATAAAGTTGATGAGTATGTGAAAGTAACTGAGAATGTTTTAGAACAATTATATTTGAAGTATAGAGGTCATTTAGCTGATGATGTAGAGATTGTTCATGTTGCTAATATTGGAAATCCGTCAAATGAGGCAGATATGTTTTATGTGCAATTTTATGACAATGAGAGTATTTCAAATTCAAATAATATGTCAGAAGTGGCAGAGTATTTGAGCGAGCGAGCTGAGAATTTTACACAAAGTTTTGACATATTGAGGTGGTGGAAATTGATGGCACATAAGTATCCAGTGTTGAGCCAAATTGCGAAAGATGTATTAAGCATTCCGATTTCTACTGTCCCTTCTGAGTCGGCTTTTAGCTGTGAAGGTCGTATTATTGATTCATCGCGTACTTCCCTCCAATCTGAAACAGTTGAAGCTTTCATTTGCACACAAAGTTGGATTCGTTCCCAAACTCATCTAGATACGTCGCAGTCAAGAAACGACTACGAAACTATTGACGAAGGTGCGTTAATTCTACAATTACTCTTATATATTTGATGAAACTTTTTAGTTTTTAATATTAAATGATAGTATCATTTTTTTTTTCAGAACTTATTGCTTACGACCAAAAAGACGAAGATGACAAAGGAGAATGTGATATCATGCCATGAGGTGATATCTCGTTAAAATTGTGATGTATTCTTTATGTTATTTGGCTTAAACTTAAATTGTGATCCTGGTCATTCTTTTTGTACAGGAAGATCACAAACAAACATTGTTTTGGGGCTGTTACAACTTACAAGAAGGAAAACGCTTAAAAAAGACATTATGTTGGAGAAAGATCTGTTAAATAAGGAAATTTTGTTTTTTGTTTTTAGTTGAATCCCTTTTTGTTTTTTAGTTTTTGGAAGAAATAAATCTGCAAGTATCGAACTTTATGATTATGATTATAAATTCTTATTGTTGGTACCATCTGTTGAGTTTAAGTCTTTAAGATGTTATGTATTTATTTATTTACGCTATACAAATTTTTTTTTGCAAAACATAGCCAGATTGTGGACATGGCCACTGAAAAATCACATTTTTTGCAAGACATGGATAGAATGTGGACATAGCTATTTATTCCTACCTTGTTCAATGTAGAAGCAAAAACATAAATTATCATCTCATTTACAATGTGTCAAACATTACAACTTATGTTTGTAGCATTTGCAAAAACAAGAAAACACAAAACTTGCTAGCATATGCTACATAGACACTAGACAGCAACTTTCTCTTTGGCCTTCATAGTTCAGACGCCCTCTTCCCACTCTAGACTTCTCTCCAAAAGTAACCTTGGTTCTGCAACGGATTCACCATTCATGTTCTTTGCAATCATCTTCAAATCAATCTCCATTGAGCCTGCAATAATAATAAACACAACTTAGTTTTATATTGCACAATGCACACCACATATGTAAATGCATTGTTCTCAGAACAATCTCGATGTATTAATTATTTCATTTGAGTGTGTGCATGATCATCATTTGGAAAAAATTGATAAGCAATCAATAACCAGATTGAGAAACTACCACTTTGTCTGAATTATCTGGCGTCCACTGATCTTTCCTCAAGTCATGAGCAATGCTTGATGAGCCATGATCTGCCAACCTAGAGTTCATATCATCCCATGAGTACTCCTCTTCTTCAGAGTTCTTCTAGCTACTAGATAGTCCATTACTGTTTCTATCTACAGGGTAAATTGACAAACCAAACTTGCTATTACCTGAACTGGTTGGTAGACCATTACCTAAACTAGCAGACTTGGGAATGGGTACATGGTAAATTGACAAACCAAGCTTGCTATTGAAACCATTCCTTTGGCCAGATGTTGTGTTTTCCACATTGCTGCCAGCTCCAAACCAAGGTTTCTCACGTCCATTATCAATTTTTTTCCCTAGACCTGAACTCCTTGAATAGTTACTTCTTTCATACTCTCCATATGAGGCATTGGTATTCTTTTCTTGAACAATCTCACTTGCTGTTCTAAGAGAATGCTGAGAATCCTGCAAAGCTAGCATGTCATGAAACCAAGATAGGAAAAGAGTAGAAATAGGCATAACAATTACTGACAAGCATTTTAACAGGTGCATCCACCCATGGGCGTCCAACAGACATATTTGTTGCTCTCTCAGGTCTTTGTGAGACCTTAGTTGAGTTTTTGTGATGACATTGACATCACTGGTCACCCCTTTCACCTTCATTGAACTTGAAGGCCTGGATTTCTAGGTCAGAAACTCGCAACCTTCCACCGGCAAAATCAAATGGATTCGATCAGAGATATAATGGGCGAACAGAAGAAGAGAAGAAGTAGAAGGCGAGTTTGAATACTCGCAACTCGGAGAGAGAGACCGACAGTGAGTACTGACCGAGCAACAAGTATGCCAAGAAAGAAAAACGAGTCTGAGAAATAAATTAACTTTACTATTAGTATTAGGGGACCAGAACCGTGCGCGGTTCTGGTTCTGGTTCCCAACCCTTGCGGTTCTGGTTCTGGGTCCAAAAATAAGGAACCGATACCCGAACGGTCGGGT
>CM039473.1:29689761-29726153 GCA_022433065.1 Begonia loranthoides | reverse complement strand
AGTAAATTGACATTTATTGTAAATTCTAAATTATTCCATAAAATCGTCCAACTTAATAATTTAATTCGTTATCAGAACCGGTTCAATAATAAAAAAATTACATATCCAATTTCCAATTATTCTTAATAAATTCCAATATAAAAAGTCGGGATGTTACATCCACCCTCCTTTGTGTTGTCGGCCCACCAAAGAGAAAACATGGTTGATCCAAATTGCCAGAGGGACGTCTGTTTTAAGAAAGATACATTCGTGTTGAACTGAGGGAGGTCCGTTTTAAGCTTAAATAATTGAAAAAATGGACGGACGAAATGGACAAAGACGACGTTTAAAACAAAGGAGGGTGGAGGTCTTCGAAAAATGTCCTTCAGTTCAACATGAATGTCCTTCACTTAAAACGGATGTACCTCTGACAATTTGGATCAACCCTATTTTCTCTCCGGCGGGCCGACACAGAAGTGGCTGGATTGGCGTACATTCATTTTTGTGATTGATTCTCACTAAAAATCAGTAAAATTGACTGAGGTAATATTCTGGATAAAATTGTATTATAAAAAACCACATTGTACAACTAATAGAGTATAGTTTATATATACACCAAAGGAAACTTCTAAGACTAAAAGTTTGTTATGGAGTTTGTTATGAATATTTGATTTGTATTGTGTGTTGGGATTACTATGTTGTCATCCCCCCACAATCTCAAGACCGAAGAACCCAGAGATTGTCTCGAGAGCAATGAAACTTTGAAATCAAAAGCGACATAGTAAGATCGTCTGCATGCTGTGTAGAGGAACGGGTGAATTCAACTTTGAGTTCATTCTTGGCAATTTTATCTCTGACAAAGTGGAAGTCTATCTCTACATGTTTGGATTTGGAGTGGAGAACTGGATTAAAAGCCATATACGTTACACTGACATTATCACAGTATATAGTCAGACAATGGGGAAGAGAATCTCATGTCACTAAGTAAAGACCGTATCCAAATAACTTTAGAAGCTCCATTTGTTATGCTTCTATACTCTGCTTCAATGTTGGATCTTGAAACACCATGTTGTTTAGTTGAAGACCATGAAACCAGATTTTGACCAAGAAAGATAAAGTACGCACTTGTGCTTCAACGGTCATCAGGGCCTGTTGCCCAATTGAAATCTGTGAAGCATCTCATATCCAGAGAGTTGGAAGGTTGAAATGAAAGAGAATATAATCACGTACCTTGAAAGTAGCAAAGAATCAGCTTCAGATATGTCCAGTGTAAGTGTAACACCCCGACTTTTTAAATTGGATAATTATTGGGGTATTACCAAGGACATAACAAACATATTATAATTTGGAATAATTATTTAAATTAGACTTACGATAGTCGTTAATCGGTATTCAAAATAAGTCAAAAAATTATGAATAAATCGACTAAAATACGGCATGTGCATTTGACATAAAATTACATATTAAGTAAATAAATAAAATTATGTGAGTAATTCGATATAATTGAAGATTTATTGAATATTGATTGAGGAATTAGAAATAAAAGAAATTAATTGGAATTGGGTGAGATAGAACGGGTTTAGTTTTGTGGGTTAGCCGGTCCGGTTTGGATTGTGTTTGTGGGTTTGGTTTAGAAGCAATCAAAAAAGGGGGAAAAGAATTAGGTTATTGGTGTTTTTAAATAGAAGAAAACTTGGAGAGAGAGTGAGGAAGAGAGAGGAGGACGGCGACGGGAGAACAGGGAGAGAGAGCGGAGAGGGGGAAAACGTCGTCGGTGCTCGGCTCGAGCCCGAGCAGCTCCTTCGCGGCAGTCGGAGGTGCGAGTGGCTCTGGTGAGGAACAGCGTGGGATAGCTAAGGCTTCGACGAAGTGTCCCGCGGTTCGGTGCGAAGCTCTGGTCGTCGTTTGGCGTCAGTGCTGCGATGTTCGTCAATTTCCGGTGACGCTCAACGACGATGGACGAAGAGGGCGACGAAATGGCAAGGTTTGGCGTTGGGTGCTGCGACTCGGGCCTTGGGTCGATGGCAGCGCCGGCAGTTTGAGCTGGATCGACCGAAGGCCATGGTCCAGCTTATGAATAGGATTGAGCTATCTGCTGGCAAAGACGAATCTTCCACAGTGGCCTCCTCTTCTTTTCTAGCTTGTTGTCCACTGCCGATCAATGAGGGAAAAGTGGCAGATTGGTGCTTGGTCGAGGGGAGGAAACGAAGGCTGGCTCGGGTCTTCATGGTGAGACTTCCTTCTCTGTATTCTGGAGTTTTGATGTTTGGATTCTGTCAATTGGATTCTGTTTTGGCCTTTAATTAGTGTTTTAGGATTGTGTATAACCCTGCCAACTTAGAATAAATAATTTTAATCTAGTTGGATGGAATAATCTGTTGGTGGAGTTGTTGAAAATCTGTTGTGTGCTATTATTGAAAATTCGCTGCCTTGATGAGATCAAAGAATATTGATATGGGGTTAACTTGGATACAAATTGTTGGAATATGGATTATGTTTCATTTTGGGGTGTTAAATGTGTTCCTAGAGCTATTGTACGATTAGTTGAGGTTATATTACGAAACTAAGTAATGTAAGCATTAAGAATAGAATAGGAAAGAGACATCGTGTTTATAAGTTGGTTAATCGATTAGATTTAATGATAAATGTTACTAATTTGTGAAGGTACAAAAGACGAGGAAGAATAATGAATAAGTGCTAAACCTCGATAAAGAATTGGGGTAAAGAATTGGGTGTGTCGTGGCCATGTGGAGGCCCTACACCACAAGTAGTTGTGTGAATTATATTGACTTTCTTTGATGTTCATTGTTTAATTTCATTGTAATGTTTATTGTTTTCCTTGGTTCTAGTTAGGAATAGAATTTGTATCTCTTATTGCTATTGTTTATTGTAGAGAAATGCGATGAATGAATGATGAATGATGAATGATGAATGATGTCGTTAAGTAGTAGGGTAGAATGACGAAATGAAGGATGACATGATATGCACGTACGATCATTAATGAATAGAGACTTTAAATTCTGTTTGTACAATGAATTATATTCACTTGCTATAATTTCCTACACAATTCATTATATTAATCGCGGTAGCTTCGTAGTTGTTTATACTTACTTCATTTCCATAAATCAAGCATGTGTAGATTAATTTGGATGATGATTATAGGAGCATGTTTAGCGTAATTAACTAAACCGAGCATGTCTAATTAAATAGGGCTATTTGCATTGTTTAATTAATTAGACCATTAATTGTAGTAAGTTTAATTAATTGAATAAAATCATGTTTAATTAATTGGAATAAAAGCATGTTATACTGTTTAGTTAATAAGCATGTTTCTATTTGTTAATTATTAAGCATGTTTAGGTTCGGTTAGTGTAGATGAGCATGCGTAATTAGTTTAATTTAATACTTTGTAATTATAATTTAAGCATGTTTACAATTGTCGTATGTTAAGTATGTTTCCTTTAATTGTTAAGTTGCATCTAAGCTTTCGTAGTACTGTGAAGCATGTTTAATTCGTTTATATATCTCATATGCTATTAGTTTATTATTCTTGCCATATCCTTATTGTATGTTTGGTAGAATCAAGCATGTCATAGGTCGTTTTCACTTCACTTCCATGTTGCTTTCAATTATAATATTCCTGTCTTCGTTGATTTCCATTATTACTATTATTGCTATTCGTTGTTTGCTACTTGTATTGTTTGATTATCAATTTTTTTATATTATGTCAACATGCATCATGTTAATAGAAACAAGTAGGGAGTGCCCTCGGGGTGGTACTCACATGCATGAGTGAGGAAAATGAAATGAACGAATGCAATGAACGATGATGAAAGATGCAATGGGGGGTTGAAGGGCGGATGGGTAGTTCGGATCTAGCCCACATAGGGTTAGAAGTCGATCAAACTATTCCATCCAGTACATGTTCCTTCAACTTCCAACTCGATGTATGAGTAATGAACTAATGAATAAAACGTAATGAAAAGATTGGTTTGGGGCGGACCCATTCCAAGTGAACTAAAGAGAGGCATGATCATATTGCATATTCCCTTTCCTTACTAAGCCTTTCAGGCTTATACTTTACTTGTGGTGTAGGTATACATATATGACGAGAAGAACGATGAACAAAATACAAAGCAGTCGATGGACAGTTTACACGGGCAGAGCTTGTGGCTGGTCAGGCTAAAGACGAGTAAAATGTTTGTAAACGTAACGATTTACTTAGCATTTCTTAAATAATTTGTTTTCGTTTCCGCTATATTTTTAATAAATCATGTATACTTCCGTTATGTTTTGATAAATGATTTTCATAACGAATTAAACGAAAGGGTTTTACGCTCGATTTTAGCACTCTGATTATGAAAGATTTTAGTTATCTTACAAAAGTTTTAAATTTCACATATTTTAAAAGGTTATGAAAAACCGGGTCGTCACAGCAAATCTGTCAAAGAATGCATGTATTGACATACTGTTGACAACAAACACATTGTTTGGTTTGGTCAGTGTGCAGTATTATAGGGCACCAACAAGCTGTTGGAAAAGAGTGTCATTGGAAAGAGGAGTTCCTGTATTTTTTGATAGAAGTGTGCCAAAAACCATTGGTGTTGGAACCGATTTGCAGTCAGGCATTCATGCCCCAAAAAGAAGATCTGAAATATAATGAGATTGATTAAGCTTAAAGCCATCAGATGAACGAGTAACCTGAACACCTAGAAAAGTAGTGAAGAGAGCCAACATCATTTATTGCAAATTAAGAAGAAGAGTTGCTAGCTAACAAAATATCATCTACATAAACGAGCATGACAATAATTGAAGAAACTAAACGATATAAGACCATCGCAGTATCTGCTTGAGACACTGTGAAGCCCCAAGATAAGAGAGCAAACTGTAACTTAGCAAACCAAGCTTTGGAAGCTTACTTGAGGCTATACAGGGACTTACTAAGCTTGCAGTCGAAGGTAGGATGAGAGGGGTCTTCAAAGCCCTGTGGTTGTTGCATATACACAATATCCATCAAATCACCATGAAGAAACACATTGGACACGTCCAATTGTTTGACATCCCACCCAAAAGATAAGGCAAGAGACAATGTTATACAAATTGTTTGTGGCTTCACAATTGGACTAAATGTTTCAGTGTAGTTAATTCCTTCAGTCTGATCGTACTCCTTTGCCACTAGGCGAGCCTTGAACCTATTTAGAGAACTATCAGAATTGGACTTACGCTTAAAAATTCACTTGCAACCGATGACCCTTTGTCTTGTAGGACAAGGAACCAAAGACCAAGTCTTATTACAAAGCATAACATTAAATTCCAACTGCATAGCCTCCACCCAGTGACTATATTTAGAAGCTTAAAGGTATGTCTGTGGTTCAAAAATATCAGAAACAGCTGCAATGAGAGCTTTTGGCTTGAAAATTTTAGACTTGGATCTTGTAGTCATTGGATGATTATTAGAGATCGAAGGAGGACATGATACTGAAGGTATAGTAGTAGAAACAAGAGGTTGTAAAGATGAAGTAGATGTAGCAAGCGTATGACCAGAAGGATAGGATGAGATTGGGAAAGGAGGAGTAGAAAAGTGAGATGGAACATAAATTGAAATAGGATTTAAGGAAGGAAATTTGTGATGTAATACTCAGAATTTAACTAGGACTAAGGATAATAACAATTCTGAATTTTAAAGATTTTGGGATGATGTTATTATGGAAAATTAATTTAAAAAATAGAATTGAAAGGGAGTTGGAAGGGGTTGATTAATATATGATATGTATATTTGATATATATATATATATATATATATATATATATATTAATTAGATAAAAGAAATTAAAGTAAAATAAAAGAGTAGGTTTAAAATAAAAAGTAAAATGACTTTAAAATAAAATTAAAATAAAAAGGGGGAAGATTTAGATCAAATAAAAGATGAAAAAGAAAGGACAAAGGAGAGGTGATGCGGAAGATAAGGAATTTATGAATAATAAAATGAAAAGGAAAAGAAATAAAGAAAGATTAAAAGGGGAATTGAAAATAGAAAGTGGGGAAGAAAAGAAGCTTTGAAGAGAAGATTCGCGAGAGGGAAAGACATCGCGAGGGAGCAGTCGTTCGAGAGCGATTTCGGGACGGAGACGGACGATTGCGGGCAGCGGTCGTGCACTCCGTCCGGCTGCATTTCGGGAGAGAGCTTCGGCAGGGAGGCCGAGCTTCCAGGAGCAATTCGGCCGACGGCAGCTGCGTGTGAACGATTGTTAGTCGCGGGCGATGGTGAAACCGCGACAAGGAACGTTTCGCAGGGTCGAGCACATTCGGGCGATGGTGAGGACACTGTATGATTTTTGGGAATTTGGTTTGTTGATTCTGCTTTGATGGAAAACTTCGATGACTGCTCTGTTTTGCCACGGTTGTAACTGATGGATTTGGTCCTGGAGAAGCTGGAGCCGAGAGCTTCTGGGTGATTAAAAGACAGAGTGAGGGAGAGCCCTCTGGTGAGAGGGATGGAGTGAAGCAAAGAAGAAGAAAGAAGGAGAAGAGCTTCACTCCTCTCGGGTCCTACAGGTAACACACACTCTCTCTCCCTTCCATGAATTCTTGTTGGAGTTGAGGATTAGTTTCTGTTCTGTTCACTATGATGATGGGTGATCTGTGAGATAGTTCTGTATTTCCTTTTGTTATCTGTTAAATGATTTTGTTGAAAGTGGTAATCGGTTGGGTGAGTTTGACTCTGTTGGAAATTGTCGAGTGAAGTATACTGTTGTGGTTACTGCCGAGATTTGTGAAAATGTTGGGTTTCTTTCTAAACACTAATAAAATGTTAAGTTGGAATATGTTGAAGAAGATAAAAGATTAATGGATATTGTGCCGTGCGGTTGATCTTGGTTCTGCATGTTGAGTTCTTTTCATTGACTAATCGCTACGAAGGATAAATGCTTAAATTGGTGCTCTCTATTGCTTGATTAACCATTACTCTGTCAACCATTTATGATGAATATTGAGCTGGGAAATATGCTATCTGACCTGTTAATGGATAATGGAGGATAGGTTTTCTGTTGTGAACTATTGTGGAAGATAAGTTGATTTAATTCGGTAATTTGACTATTGCCATGGGTGGAATGTTTTGTTGGTTGTGTTATGCACTTTTAGGATGTTGTTGTTAGACGTTCAAGAATATGGATATGCTATGTTGTTTGGAATGCTCTCAGTTTATTTACAGTTTCGTTAAATATGTTCAGCTGGTTGAAGGCTTTATGTTGTATATTGTTGTCAAAAATTATAAACTGGAAAGTGAAGAAGAAAGGCAATATATGAGAATTTTTAGTATTGAAATTGTTAAGGGTAATGAATTGTAGAAATTAGGTTAATAATTTGTGATTATTGATGATTGTTCATTTAATGATTTTGAAGGTACTGAGGAGAAAAATAAAGTGTTAAACGCTTTAAGGATGCGAGGTAAGTTGATATATATGTGTTTTGGTCTTCGGGCCTTACATCGCAAGAATTATGATTTATATGTTAACTGTTTACTGCTTTAATAGATTTTTAAGTTAGGTTGTAATCATGTTCTGAGAATTGTATTGATGTTTGTTGTGTGTTTACTAGAATTAGGTTATTTTAATAATATGTTCATTGGATTTTAAAGGAATTGATAAAGCATGTGTTGAGGTATATTTAGAGGAGATAGATACTGTATGTATTCATGAGCATCATGGTTTTCAAAATAATACGAAAATGGTTTTCATGCATAGTTTTGAAAAAGAAACAGAAACGGATACTAAATGAAAATTAACATAAACGAATACGTTACACGATGAGACTGTATGCCAAAAAGCCTGGGAAAGAATGCGTTACAGGATGAGTCTGGATGTCAAAAGGCTTGGGAATGTTGGCATTACAGGATGAGGGCTGGAGTCCAAAAGGCGTTGGAACGTAGGTGTTACAAGATGAAATAGTGTACCAAAAGGTCTGGGAACGTAGGCGTTGCAGGATGAGACGGTGTGTCAAAAGGCCTGGGAACGTATGTAAACAGAAATAGAAAACGAACACGGAAAAGAGACTAAATCATAAAAGATAAAGGAAAACGAAAATAGAAATCTGTATACGAATTTTAAAGTGGCATAGCATGTGCATTTAGATATTTATTTTACATCATTTACTGAGTCTTAGACTCATTAGTTAAGTCTTGTGATGTAGGTACGTACGAGATCAGGAGAACAAGTCCATGAGTAGTTGATGAAGGATTTGCACACATGAATCTTGTGGCTAACTAAGCTAAAGGGATTTAAAGGAAATGATTTGGAAGAGTTTTGTAAAGTATTTAATTGTAAAATAAATGAATTGTATTTATTTTCGCTGTGATTAGTAAAAAGTTTTATGAAAGAAAAGTCTTCCATTGTTTTTATAAAAGAAAAGTTTTAAATTTTACACGTTTTCAAATGAAAGAAAAATCGGGTCGTTATAGTAGTAACCAGACTATTAGAAAAGGAGAATCTGTTCTCGTGAAAAATGACTTGTCGGCTGATGTAGACACGCAAAGTGGAGACATCAAGACATAAATATCATTTGTGAGAGTTACTATAACCAAGGCAAACACAGATGGAGGATTGAGGGAGGAGTTTATGTGATATTTAAGTACGGAGACGTGGAAAACAGAGGCAACCAAAGACACGAAGAGATAAGTAATCAGGTGTACGATTAAATAGACATTGGAAGGGAGAAATATTGTGAAGAATAGTCATGGGAAGTCTGTTTATGAGAAAGACAGTTGTTGCAAAGGCATAGGACCAAAACCGAAGAGGCATACTTGAGTAATGCAACAAGGAGAGTCCAATTTCAACAATGTGTCTATTTTTACGTTCAACTCTGCCATTTTGAGCAGGACTATATGGACAAGAAATATGATGTGTAATGTCTTTAGAAACAAGAAAATAGGTAATAGCTCTATCCTCACCACCCCAATCAGATTTGAGCATTTTGATTGAGATTTGAAATTGATTAAAAATCATGGTATAGAATTGAATGAAAATTGAATAAACCTCATCTTTCGTCTCAAGGGGATAAAACCAAGTAAACAGGCTGTAATCATCAATGAACAATAAAAAATAACAAACGCCAGTAATTGATATTTTTGGGAGACAGACCCCAAAGATCAGAGTGTATGTATTCAAATGGAGAAGAGGCACGGGACATAGAATTTGAAAAAGGAAGAGTGTGCGATTTACTAATATCACAATCCTTACATTGAAAATTTGTAATATTAAAAATAGAAGAAACTGAACATGATGGTAACGTTTTCTTGAGACACTCTACATGTGGATGTCTAAGTCTGGAATGCCAGCAAACGATTAAGGAGGACGAAGGCGAAGAGGAAGTGAGCAACATTACAGGAGAGGAGGACACAGAAGTTGGAATAGAGTAAAGGTCATGATGAACTTCACCGCGGAGAAGGATCGTCTTCGAACAATGATCCTTGACAAGAAAATAATATGAGTGAAATTTGACAAAAACATTGTTACAACGCATAAGCGATACACACTTATCAATTTATTTGTAATAGAAGGAGTATGAAAAACGTTACGGAGAGACAGAGACTTGGAGTGCAGTGGAAGAGAATAATTACCAATGGCAGAAATATGATCAGACGTACCATTAGCAGTGGAGACTTGGTTTGGATAGTGAAGTTACTGGAGGACTGAAGGTCTGAAGCACTTGGAGTAAAGTGGCGGGTGGCACCATTATCCATCAACCACGTGGACGGCATGGATGCAACACTAGAAGCTTCAGAGGGGATAGAAGTAAGTTGAGATGGAAGAACTGCGACCACATGAAACGATAGAGCAAGAGGTCGGAAGGAAGTGTTGAGCCGATGATAGTAGTAGGCGACCGTGTGTCCCAACTTTTGACAGATTTGGCATTTGGGGCAATTGGAGGGTCTACTGGGTCGCCAAGTATTCGGGGCAGATTGTGGTTTTCTCAGAATACCACTATATTTGGTTTTTTTTGCAGAGGAGGTTGAAATCGAGGATTGGGATTAGGAGGTGGAGGACAATGAGGGCGGAGATTTTGAAAGGTGGACATATTGGCTTGCATAGAAGATAGGAAACTCACCATGTTTTGCTTGTCAAGCCGGAAGACATAGCTTAAGAGTAAATTGTGCACATCTTCAATGGCAAGTGGATCCGAGCGACTAGTGATCGATGTGACGAAGGTATTATATTCACTCCCCAAACCTCCAAGCTGGTACAGTAGATGATCTTTGGGAGAAATAGGTTCGCCTATAGCTTAGAGAGTATTACATGGTGCTTTAATTTTCTGAATATACTATGATGCAAGGAGACCATCCTTGAAAATGTTGTGAAGTTGACTACGAAGTTCCGTGAGTCTGGCCAATGATGTAAAAGAGAAAATGCGAGCCTGTGCATTCCATACTTCTAAAGCAATAGAGTAGCAGGCAATTTGAGAAAGTAAAGAGTCCGATAGGGAGATATAAAACCAACTAAGAAGAAGTTTATCATATCTTTGCCATATAGTAAATGTTGGATTGGGTTGAAAATTAGAGAGATCAAGAAAGGGAGGAGAAACGGTAGAAGAGATGTTCAGAAAAATTTCTAGCCCATTGGCAATGACAATATTGAGTAGTTGGTTTTTATGGGCTATGACAATATTGAGTAGTTGGTTTTTCTATATGAGATCATTTGAAAAATCAAGTTTCACTGTGAGGGATTGATTGAAGGCCGGGAGAGATGGGACGGACAGTGGGGGGGATGAGCTGATCAGGAGAAGAGGAGATAGTACTGGAGGAAGCCATCCGAACGGCTCTGATACCAAATCAGTAAAATTGACTGAGGTAATATTCTGGATAAAATTGTATTATGAAAAACCACACTGTACAACTAATAAAGTATGACTTATATATATACAGACTTGAGGAAAATTTTAGACTAAAAGTTTGCTCTAGAGTTTGTTAGGAATATTGGATTTGTATAGGATTACTCTACTGTCACTAAAGAGCTGTCTGATTATGTTAATGCTGACCAGTTTCTTATGATTTTTTTACTTTTTTTTGCTGCCAATAGTAAAACTTTTTGTTCTAAAACCCCGTTTTCCGTAGATAGTTGGGACATTCGTGTAAAAAAAGCTGGAAATAACGTATCAAAATGCGTTTTTAAAAATCATTTTAAAGAAACACCTTTAAAATCAGTTTTAAAAAACTAGTTTCCGGAAGGTGTTTTCAATGGGAAAAAGGGTTTTTACGACGGGAATTAATTCAAGTACATCCATTGGCAGACCCAAGAAAAACCACGAAATGAAGCAGGACGATATTTTTAGAAGAAAACGAGTTGGTCGTCGAAGAATGGTGGGATCCTTTCGTAGCCAACAAGTACAACTCCCCATTATTGTTTCCTTCCTATTTTTTAACAGTTTCTGCAGGATTTAGCCAACCGTATCATAAAAGAAAAACAGACAGGGAGAGAGGTCAAGGTCACCCGAATTATATGATATTGAGCTTTCTCTTTATTGTGGCGGAGGAGCTCTACAGCAGGTTGTGGAGAGCGACGGGAGAGCTTCTGTTTAGGTGAAGGAGGGCTGCTTGTAGAGGATGAAGAGAAAGAAGAACATTTTGAGGGAAGAGAATTGCATCACGCGTGTAGCTTGAATATGGAGATAGTGGGAACATTTGGCATCCTACTAATAGCCCCCTTCAAGCTTAAGGCGGGCAGACGCAGAACTTGTGGCGGAAGCTGTGGAAGAGAAGAAGTGACAAGAGCTGAGATTGGGAGAAAGAAGACATCATCTTTGCTGCGTTCAAAGGACCTGTGCTCAGAAGAAAGAGAGGCAGAATTTTGGTGCTCATCAGAGGAGCAGGGATTTTAGGTCCTTGATAATAAAGTGAAGAGAGAAGAAAGAAACAGAAAGTGTAAAGTATGAGAAATAAATGGAGAGAAAATGGTTGGAGAGAGAGAGCTTTGAGGTGAAGCTCTGCTTGAGCATTTTGGGTAGAAGTATTCTCTTTTGTAGATAGAGAAACAGTGCTAAGAGGCCCATTTTTGTTTTTTTTTTTTTTTGTTAGATGGGAAGAGAAAGAACACAGAGCTCAGAGGCTGGGGAGGAGAAAGAGGAACTGATCCGCGTTTGATTTCACGGTATCAACAAGAGAAAATTCTCCGAATAAGAATGAGAATGAGAATGAGAGAGAGAGAGAGGGAGGTATCAGAACATAGAGCTCAGAGGCTCTGTTTTTTTTTTGTTAGAGAGGAAAAGAAAGAGGATGATTGAATCTGGATTTTGTTTCCAGTTACTGTCTTTCCTTTCTTTCAGGCGAGTGGATGAGGGGACTAGAAGAAGTAAACAGAGGGGCATCTACACCCATTTGGGTGGGAGAGAGAGAGAACGAGATGGGAGGGGGGGATTCAAGAGAAACGCGTCGTCGATCAGCCGGATTGAGATGGGGAAGTGGTTGGAGAGGCAGAGGCGAGAGATGAGGAGGTTGATTTTATCAATCTCATGTTAGGTCAGAGTGGGTTTGGAATCTGGGGAAGGTCGGGGTGGGGAAGCAGAAGGAAAATGGGGGATGGGGAGAGTTGGAAGAGAGAATAGCAAGGCGTGGACATTGAAGGGGGCGCATACTTGGTCTTCCATAGTCCCTGCGCTGCCTCTAACAAGTCGGCAGTTATGGCGTCGATAAGATCTCCGGCAGGAGGGCGGAGGTTCAAGATCTGAAGAGATTCTCGGTGGAGAAGAACAACTGATTATGTGGCTTGGACATGGCCTTCGTTCAGGGAGGATGAAGATAAATGCCGGTTTCGGCACCGATGGCTCTGGTACCATATTGAGCTTTCTCTTTGTTGTGGTGGAGGAGCTCTACATGAGGTTGAGGAGCGTGTCTCGAGAGCTTCTATTTAGGTGAAGGAGGACTTCTTGCAGAGGATGAAGAGGAAGAAGAACATTTTGAGGGGAGAGAATTGCATCACGGGTGTGGCGTGAATAAGGAGACAGTGGAGAACATTTGGCATCCCACTAACATATGATCATAATCAAGATCTGGTACCAGCCCAACCCCATTGCAATTAAGACAAATTTCATCAAAATGATTAATGATAAGTGATACATACAAGCTAATACTTTTTATTGTCGTATAAAAAAGTAATTTTATTATGAAATCTTGGGATTAAAGACCTTTTAATTGTCATTAGGAGATTATTAAGATTTGTTGGATCTATACTTAACAGCTCTCTCGTCGATCCACTCCCTCATATCATTCAATACCATCTCTGCATTCTCGTCCGGCTCCCCTTGGATCAGCGAATGGTACATCCCTTCGTAGATTTTCAGGCTCTTGTCGGCGCTGGATGCTTTCTCATACAGCAACTTCGACGACGTCGGACACGTCACCCCGTCGGCAGTCCCGTGAACCGTCAAAAATGGAGCCGTCACGTTTTGGAAGTTGTCTTGTATGTACTGGCACACCCTAGCTAATTCTCTCATGGTGCCCACTCTTGGCGGCCCTGTGTATCTTCTCGGGTTTGATGCGATGATCTTCAGCTTTTGTGGGTCCTTGATTGCTTTTCCGACCATCTTATTGTCCGGCATCGTCGCCCACGTGTCCGCTACGCCGAAGAGTAGACCGTATAGGTACAATCTCACCTTGCTCGGCTTCATATTCTCCGGCATCACGAAAAGCGGGGCCGAAAAAATGAGCCCGGTCCAGGTTTCGGGATTCGACTGGAAGTACATCAACATCGTTGCGGCCCCGCCCATGGACTCCCCGAACAGAAACGCCGGGAGATCTTTGTACGGTTGACTATGGCGAACGTCGGTGAAGAACGATAAAGACGCGGCGGCAACTTTCTCCATATCCCCAAGGTAGCACCGGAGACCGTCAGATCGGCCGTGGCCGAGGAGATCTGCAGCGAACACGCCGTAGCCCCAAGTGGCGAAATTGATGCAGATCTTCTGGAAAAGCCAGCCGGTGTCGGATCCGTAGCCATGGGTCATAAAAACAGTACCTTTGACATTCGGACAATCCAAAGGTAGAAAACTGTGAGTAAAAAGCTTGCCATGGGGAGAATCAAAGTAAGACTTGGTATTCCGGACGCCTTGAGAAGCATAATACTCCTCCTCCGGCATGTTTCCCCAGAAATTGGGGGGAGTTTCAATCTGCGACGTTTCGGAAGACATGGTCTCGACCGGAAACGCAGTAAGAAATGAAACCGGTCGCCTGCGGCGATATGACGGAGGACAAATTATGACAAAGGCCGAGATGAGAAAGCGATATAAAAGGGCGGCGACTTAGAGGGTGGAGGTGGGAGTAGTTGAGCTTACCAACTTTGGTTTTGGGTTTTAGGCTCTCAGTTTTGAATAAATTAATTAGAAAAATTAACCAAACAAATTATTAGGTCAAAACAGTACTCCTCTTAACCATTTTTACAAATAAATAAAATTTTTAATGATGAGAAATAAGTCTAGTAAATATTAATGTTATATTTTTCACTACAAATGTTATATTTTTGTTGCAGAAAGTGAGTTCTTATAATAAAGCTAAAAAAAAATTACTTTTCGTAGATAAAATATTACTTTCTGCTACGTAAAGTAAGTCCTTAAAATAGGAATAAAGAAAAATGACTTTTTACAGTAAAAACTATTCTTTCCATAATGGAAAAAACTCTTTATGTTTTATTTGCTGAATTATTTGTTGTTCTTTAGTATAACAAACAACGAATTTTTTAGCGAGTTTCTCCATGAATCAGAGACATGTCTAGCTTGAAGCACATCAAACAAACAGTTAACTAGAAATCTTCTATTTTGATACCAAAATCAATTTCAAATAGTTTAACATTTCTAAAATTTGTTTTTCGGTGAGTTTCCTTAGTGAATCGGAAACATATTTACTTAAAGTACATTGATTTTTCAACAAACAATCAACTGAAAATCTTTCATTTTCATACAAAAAATCGGTTTTGAATAGGTTAATTGAAAATCTTGCATTTTTAAAAGTCTTCTCATGTTTAATATTTCTTTCAAAAGGTTAACGACGATATTTGCATAGTTCATTTTTCATAGTTAAATATTTTATTTATTAGCAAAAATTATATAGTAGTTGATTTGTGATTTATCTCATAATTCAGTGATTGTTTTATTAATTTCTCAATTAATTATCATTTTAATTAAATTGAAGGTGGATGAGAAGTCTTGATGGTATTAAATAATGGGTTTGGTGGGTGGAATTTGACTAATAAATACAATAGATGGTTGAGCAAGAAAAATGAGTTTTATTTTAGCTAGTTTATATTATATAATAACATTAGGCGTATATTAAGATAACATTTTTTTAATCTTATCTTAAAAATAAGAATTAATATTAATATATAATTTCACTTATTTATTTACAAAATTATAAGAAAGATAAAGGCATTACTATTGGGCGTTATACAGTAGAGTTAAATGGGCTCGGCCCATTACTTTTAGGAGTCAAATCCCCCACCAACCGAGCACTTCAACTTCCTCTACAGTCCACCCTATTTCCTCAAAGAATCTCAGCCAATCGAATTCTTCCAACTCACTCCCCCATTACAGCAAATTTAGCCTATTTAATAGAGTAAATAATTATTAGCTAATTTTAGGTTATATTTGGGAAAAATATTGAAAGGGGAAAGTTGGTGCCTGCCTGGTGGTGTCCTTTTATGCTGTTGGGCTGTAAATGACTGTCCATGGGACCACTGTACATGTGACCTCGCTGTATCATACCCCCTCCTCTGTACTTTCTTTTTTCCTTTTTTTTTTAAATTTCTTAATTGATCGTGACAAAAACAAAACACAGACTTTTATTAATTAATTATGCATTTTAAATTTTCATTAAATAATTGCAGTTCTGGCCATTGATTTTTTTTTTTTTTGAGTATCACTATTTTTGTGGGGTTTTTTTTTTATTAATTCAATTCAAAACTTGCTATGTGACAACAATGATGAACTGAATTTAATAAATTACTCAAAAATAAGACTTTTTATAAGGGTTTTCTTGAAATCAAACAAGAATTGGAAAAGCAAATGCAAAAATAATGGACATCAAGAATTATGTGAAAATTCAAAATTGAAAAAAAAAATCATGGGTAGAATAGAAAACTCACAATCAAAAAATCAGTACAATAAGTTTTATGAGCTAAATAGATATTTACATGTTAAATTGAAATTCACATAAAAATAATAATATTCCCAATGTGGACCTAACGGGTCTGGCCTAAATAGAATTCGATTAATATCAAACTCTAATAATCTACCACCTTGATGCGAATTCTACTGTATGAAATATATCTCCAAAAACTTTAATCAAGAAAATAGTCTCCACTTCCACAAAATTCATGGGGACATAATCAACAATTAATACCAATCAAGTTCAAACAATGTTTGAACTTAGGTGTATTCTTAATTATCATATTAGCAAAATTATTATGAGTACTAATTTTACTAACAATAAAATGACCATGGGCAACCACTTCACAAACAAAATGATAAAGAAATATCGATGTACTTTGTTTTCTTATGAATAATATGATATTTAGTACGCAAGATAGTAGTCTGACTGTCGCAAAATATTTTGGCAATCTGCAAGCTTTTATTGAGTTTACCAAACAACCATTTCAACCATATAACCTCTTTACAAGTCTACTAATAGTCATACATTCAACTTCTATAATAAACAACACAACGATAACTGTAAGGTGACACTCTAGTTGATAGCACAACCTCCAACTATAAAAACATACCATGTAAAAGATCTCATCTTATCAAGTTCTCTTGCATAGTCAAAATCAACGTACTCGGTCCCTAAATTTATAGTTCTTCCAAATTGAAGACAAACATCACTAGTTCATACAAATATATGAATATCCACTTAACAGTTTTTTAGTGCTCCTTTTCCAGATTTTTCATGTACCTACTAACCTCACTCACTTAGTAAGATAAAATTGGACGTGTGCAAACTACATGCTTGAGAGATCCCCCAACACTAGAATACGAAACTCATGATATATAATTAATTTCATCATTTGATTGCGGATATAAGCTAGATGAAAGCTTGAAATGAATTGCTAACCGAATACTAACTCGTTTAGCCTTGTTCATGTTAAACCCACAAATAACTTTTTGAATGTATCATTTTGGCTTAGGTACAATTTATTAGTTTTTCAATTTCTCTGTATCTTCATCCCAAATATCTTCTTAGTGACTCTCAAATATTTCATCTCACATTCTTTACTCAACTATACTTTGACTCTTCTTATTTCTTATTTATCATTAGTTGCTATCAACACGTTATCAACGTATAAGAGTAGAAAAACAGCTGACTCATTCTCATTCTTTTTTTATATAGACACAATTGTCATTATTGCTCATTCTAAAATCCTGAACAAGTATGAAAGAGTCAAACCTCTTATACTACTACCTTAGCGACTACTTCAAAACATAAAGAGACTTTTTCAATAAACAAATGTAGTTATTTTTTCTATAGACTACAAAACCTTTAGATTATTGTATATAGATCTCCTTCTCAAGTTCTCCACATAGAAATACAGTTTTCACGTCTAACTACTCAATTTTAAAGTCGTGCATAGCCAATATACCTAACAAAACTCAAATCAAACTATGTTTAACAACTGGAGATAACAGATCTATGAAATCTACATTGAGAATCTGACTGTAACTCTTAACAACGAGACGTGTTTTGTATTTGTTTTCCTCAACACCTAGTGTATCTTCCTTTTTCTTGAACACCCATGTGCAACAAATAACTTTTTTGTTCTTGGGCAACATGACTAAGTCTTATGTGTCATTCTTCCTAAAGGATTTCATCTCATAGTGCATAGCATCATCTATTTCTCAAAATCATCTTAACTCACTGCATATGAATAGGTAAACGATTCTTTACTGAAATCAATAGTCTCGGCTACACTTAAAATATAAGCAACTAAATCTGCTTTATCATACTTTTGTGGAGGCTTAATATCTCTTCTCAGCTTATCTTTGGTGATGAAATATTGTGGTGGAATTGATACTAGTGACGATGTGGAAGTGTTATCACCTGAATTTCTGAGCTAATATAACTTGAAGACTCTGATATCGATTCTAATCCAATGTGGATATCTACTTAGTCTTCTCATATAAAACTTTAGGAGGTGAATTAGCAAATATAACAGATACATTAAATACCACATTTCTACTGACTATGAGTTTTTTGGATTATGGACACCACAATGCAACCAAATACTCTCAAAACATAATAATCAGCAAGAGTACCAGACCATATTTCTTTAGCAGTTTTCTTATCAAGAGCAGTCGTCGGAGAACGATTCACGAGGTAACAAACAGTAGCAGCAACTTCAGCTTCAACTCAAAATAACTTAGGTAAACCAAAATCTAAGAACGTACACCAAAACTTCTCAATTAAAGTTATACTCATTCGTTTTACCACACTATTTTGCTGTGGAGTACTAGACATTGTCAGATGCCTTGAAATTCCTTCTAACCTACAAAAAAAGTTGAACTAATCTGAACAAAACTCCAACCTATTATCGGTACAAAGATGTTTTAGCTACTTGTATATCTACTTTTTAATTAAAGTTTTTCACTTCTTGAAGGTAAAGAATACATCACTATTCCCCTTAAAAAAGAACACACATACTTTTCTAGATAAATCATCAATCAAAGTTAGCATATAATGTGCCCCTCTCTTAGAAGACGCCGGTGCTGGTCTTCAGAGATTCAAGTGGATATAATCTCATTTTCCTTTCCTACTGTGAATGGTCAAAGTAAATATGACTCTCTTCTGTTTCTAAAAAACAAAGTGCTCACAAAACTATAAATTAAGATCCCCACAAAACGTATAAATTTTTAGATGTTTTCTATCATTTCATCATGGCAAGATAACTACAACTCATCTTCAAAACTTCATTTTTCTGAGTGCATTTGAACATTTTCAAATCAATAGTAGTAATCGAGATCAAATTTCTCTTTAAATTGGGAACACATCGCACATCACCAAGTGTCCTGATAACTCTATCATACATTTTGATTTTGACCATATCAATTTTCAGTTATCATGCACAATGCATTATTTTTCATCAATATTACACCTTGACACATGTTCATATGTTAAAAATTAGTCTCGATTGAAATAAATATGAAACGTGCAAGTTTAATCTAAAATCTACTCCACGCATGGCTTTGCATTTCCATCAGACACTACAAGAAGATCTAATTCTTTTTCTTTTTCTTTAGCGACAACAGCTTCACTAGACTTCTCTTATTGTTTTCCCTTCTGATTAGTTTCTTCTTTCATTTCGTTCTAAAATTTATGACAATCAGACTTAATACGCCTATTTTTTTTGACAGAAATAACAATCTTTATTTAAGTTTTTGGACTTTGATCTGCCTCTCGGACCCTCTCTATTCCAGATCCAATTACAAGTTTTTTATCTTCTCTTTTGAAAGAAAAAGATCGTAAACTTCATTCAGGGTTAAAATGTCATGACTATATAAAATAATGTCTTTGAAGATATTATATGAAGTCGGGAGCGAACACAACAAAATCAACTCCATATCCTCTTCATCATATTTGTATTTCATAGTTTTCAAATCTGAAACTATTTCCTTAATTGCAATCAAATGTTCTTTATAGAAGTTCCTTCTATCAAATAACGTAATTTCTTTTTCAATAAATCATTCAATACTCCCAATGAATCGAAAACACAATTTTCAAAAAATCTTCAATGTCTCTATGATACCAATTGTTGAAATCAAATGAGAATTTAAAACAAAAACACGAAAATAATAGATACCGAAATTTACGTGAAAAATCTAAAATGAGAAAAAAAAAAACCATAAGCGGAAGAGATAAATAATTATCAAAAAGTCAATACAGATGAATTTTGTGACTCAATTATATATTTATACAATAAACTGGAATCCACATAAAAATAATGAGATTCCGAAAGTGAACCTAAATTGCCTAGCACAAATAGAATTATGTTTACATCATACCCTAACAGTTTCTAAACTTATTAAACCCAAATTAAAATGACAAACACATGGCCCAAATTGACATGAAATTACCCTAAAGCTAATTCCCGTTTATTGAGAAGCTATGCACTCACGCAAATCATTTTAATCAAGCTTGCCACTGAGTATGAGAAGTGTGCCATACGAAAATATAAGAACCATCACTCATATTTAATGATAACAATAGATCGAGTAAATATTAAAACTATGGGAACTCTTTAGAAATCAACTTAACTTCATCGAAGAATGTTAGAGATCGAACGATAACTAGAAAAATAAAATACGATATGAAACACCAGATTTACGTAGAAAAACCCTTTCAGGAAAAAATCACAGACAGAGGAATGAATCTACTATGAAGATCAAAATACAACCGTGAGTTTTGCGACTCTAACTTACATCAATTTATAGAAAAAATAAAACCCTAAATGAGATCTACAATGCGGGCCCACTGATCCGGCCTAATAGAATTCGGGTCACACCAAAATCTAACAAAGAATATTCAAAACGAACACGAAATCGAAAAAAAGAAAATCATAAACACAAGAAAACTGAGATTTACATGAAAAAATCCAAACAAAGAAAAAATATGAGTAAAAAAGAAAATTCACTATAAGAATATCATGTACAATTAAGTTAGTTTTACAATACAAACAACAATAACTGATATAAAAACTTTAATATTGAATATAATATCGGCATGATCCAACAAAAAATTGGGACGTACAAACCCTAACAAAGAAAGATGTTAACTCCACCCATTGATAGGTTTAAATTGGAGGTCTTAGAATACTAAAATTATATGTATTCCAATTGGCTTCAAATCATAACACACATTCCACATGATAACCAGGGCATTATGTAGTCAATAACAGGTTTCTTTGAATATATTTGCACATGTCAATTTGCTTTTTGTTCTCCCCACAGGTATCTGCATCAATCATCATGTCCATCCATTTGAAGACAAGTATAATCAATCTTTCCTAGCGCTCGAGAGATCAAACCAACCCCCCGAGTATTTCCAAAAAAAACAAATCAATTAAATTATTGATAGTATATTTCTAACATCTTATTTGGTAACAGATGCAATTAATATAATAATTAAAATAAATTATTTATTATAGGGTTACTCTAACTTGATCAAAGATGGATAAAAGAAGAAATTAAAAAAGACAAAAGCAACACTAATTTTCATTGGGGTTCTAAAAAAACAAGGGATCCTCATGCAACTCACGCATGCTCTTCATAAATAATATATAATTAAAAATTAAAAATAAATAAATCTGACAAAAAGGGTAATAATGTAAATAGCCCCACTGCCATCCTTTGAAGCGTTCCTGTGTCTTGTTCGGAAAGGGGGGAATCAAAACGAAAGGTTCGACCCAGCCCAGAATGAGCGAGAAAAGTGAAAGGGAATCCCATACGGATCCAATTGGTCGGCCACGTGGCGATGGGTGAATAGGACAGTGATAATACGGGTCCCGAGGCGAGGCGATGCTCTCGACCCAAGACAGAAAGCCACGGTCTGAGGTGGGACTGGACGGGACATGACTACACTGGGGTGGGGTCCACTTTGTTTTATTTGTAGTAAATATTAAATATATTATTTTTATTTCCGACATTCCATTTCCTCTTCAACCTAACGGTCAGGATTTCTTCACCAACCAACTAAAACGTTCTGATTATTCAAATTTTCATTAATATTAAAAAAATAAATAGTCAAATAATAATAATAATAAAAGAAAACCTTGGGTTGAATAAGTCAAAGTTTTATCTTTGAAAATATCATTTTCTTGCTTTCAATGTGATTCTTGTGTCCAACTTCATTGCCATCCAATACCTCCAATTTATTTCTCAATTGTAATAATTAAATATAAATCAAGACTATTTATTTTTCCACTAATACTTAATTATAAATACTTTTTTTAACAATAAAAAATAAGTAATATTTTTTTATAATAAAAACATACACAAAACATATTTTCTACAATAAAAGTAACAATTTTTATAAATAATATTTTTTATTTAACAGACATTTTTCTAGTGATGATATTCGTTAGGAATGACTCAAAGTTTTAAGTGTTAAATAAAAAAAATAAAAATTCAAGTTACAGAAAATATTTTTAAGTGTTGATAATTATTTTTTAATTAATTATATCGAATTAAGAATAAATTAGAAAAAAAAAAGAGACAAAAAAGGGAATTTGGGGAGGAAAAATAACCTAAATATCATAAAAATAACTCCTTTCTTTAAAGACGTCCCCCATCTACAGGTCGTTCTTTTTTTCTTCCCTTCTGTTTTGATGAACCCATTAAACTGGGGACGATAAACGGAGAGAGAGAATATTCAAATTGAAACGCACGAAGACGAAGAGAGGGGGTTATGTTAGCAGAGCGCTCTCCTCTTCTCTGAGAGGATCCTTCTGAAATTCAGCGCTTTCTCCTCTCTCCTGTCATCCTTCTTCCTCTTCCGTTCGATCGAGATATATGGTTCTTTTCAGATTGGTTTTCTTCCCTCCCCAAATGGCTCTCAAGTCGACGCCGGACGAGCTTCTCTCTTTCTTCCCGTCGGTTTGGGTATCTCTCTGCTTTTGGGTCCCTACTTAAATTGATCGTTTCTCAAGTTGGAAAGGAAGTAGGTTGAGGAGACTGCAGCGGCCGTCCAATTTGTTCTTGATTTCTTCGGAAACATGGCAAAAGGCGGATTTTTCTTGGAAAAGCTTCGGAGGTGTTTGCGAACGGTTTTCTTCATGGTTGCCATGGTGGTGTCACTGATTGTCTCGTCGTTGCCTGTGCTGGTTGCGATAGGGGACGTTATAGTGCCTTGTGTTCTAGTCTCAAGCTTTACGTGCGTTAGGTGCTATAGATTCGACGAGCATTTGCATCGATATGCGTTCAAGAGCTCGTTGATCGACATTCCTCTCGTTTCGATTGTCAGATCTCTCATTATAACATGTATGATTTCGATTTCAAGTGTTTCGGTCGAATTTACAGCCGGGTTCATTCAGGATTTTTCTTATTAATAAACTGACTCCTAATTAGTCTTTTGCGGAGCCTGTTTGCGATTTTCTAGTTTATCTTTTTTAAGTAAAGACAGGCAAAGTGAATGAAAACTAGATTTGATATATTGCTGATGTTGATTGGGCTCCGTTTATGTTTTCTCCTTATTTCTTCTGGATGATGCGAAAATGTAGTTTGATTTGGCTTTTATATTTTCAATTTATTGGGTTTTTCAATATTTCAAACCGATGGTGCACATGCTTCATTAAAGTTGAAGCAGTTTTCTTTGTTAATTCTATGATCCTAATGGGTTCCTTACTTGCAAAGTTGTTTTTCCTTTACCATTTTGAGATTTTAAGCTACAGATTCTGAGTATTTTTGAAGTAGTCAGCTCCTTCAACGAGAACTGAATCAGACTATCATGTTTTTTAGATTTAACAATCCGACATTCATAATCAATATTCGCATTTTCTTGGCAATCGAAAAGAAGAATTATCGCTCTCTACTTTTGTGTGCTGTGTGAAATTGAGCAATTTGCAATGTCATGCTCCATTAATTGTATTTCTGCAGTTATTCACACACACTTATGGGTTGTATCCAAATTCCTTCTAGTAGATAATTGAATAGAAAGAGTTACTTGAATATTGGATTTGTTCTTAACTCCTTTCATGATTACAGGTGTATATTCGATTTGTGATGGCCCTTCTCTTTCTCATGGTCCATACCTTGGAACAGTTATTGTATGTTCCTTCCTTTCGGTTCTTCTTCTTTCAGGCAAGGTTTGCATCTTCACTGTAAACTCACAACTCGAGGCCTCATCTTCTTCATTTTCTCCTCAATCACTTCATCTAAAGAAATCATGGGGGATGCCAGTATTGTTTCTTTCTTCAGTTGTGTTTGCCCTTGGACACACTGTGGTTGCATATAGGACAAGCTGTAGAGCAAGGCGGAAACTCCTGCTACATCGAGTTGACCCAGAAGCAGTGAGTTTACTATAACATTCACATAAGCATAGCTTATTAAATTTGAAGGTTTGTATCTGATTCAAGTGTTCTAATGAATTGCAAATTTCCAGGTCCTTTCTTGCAAAAATGTTTTCTCTAGTTACCCAAAAGTCCCACGATCTCCCACGCCATCTGGAGGGAAAACCCCCAAAAGCGACAGTGAAGTGAGGAGGAAGCCTTCAGGGACGTCCCGAGATGAAGGTGAACTCCCTGTCAGATTGCTTGCTGACATTGACAGCTTATTCATCTCCTGTCAAGGGCATACTCTCCATTACAAGCTCCATTGCCCTGGTTCGCCAACTCGATCTTTGTCCTCTGTCACTCTTCTTGAGGCTGTTGGTACTTTAAGCTCCCCAGAAGTTTCCAAAGGGAGGCATATATTTGAGAGGAATCCATTGAGCTTGGTGTCAAAAGGTCAGTATAATATTCATAGGAGCAATAGCAGTCAATTTCACAGCTCGTCCCTCTATGATCCGCTATTGGATGGTGCTGCTACTTCTCCTGTTCTTTCTGAAGACATTCCTGTGTTAAGGTTAGATGAGGTTGACGAAAATGCAGAAGCGAGTATATTTAACATCGGGCCCATTGACCGTGACTTGGAGGGAAATGAACGATTTGGCATTGTTTTGGTGCATGGTTTTGGAGGAGGTGTTTTCTCATGGAGGCATGTGATGGGTACATTGTCCGGGCAGGTTGGCTGCATAGTTGCAGCATTTGACAGGCCTGGTTGGGGATTAACCCCACGGCCATCTGTAGATGATTGGGAAGAGAAAGAGTTGCCGAATCCCTATAAGCTTGAAACGCAGGTAATCTCAGAATCTTCTGTCAGTACTTCATCTGAATTACTACAAACTTCCTATAGCTAGCTTGAATTACATCATCTTGCTTTATTCATCAGGTTGACCTGCTTCTTTCATTCTGCTCTGAGATTGGGCTTAATTCAGTGGTGCTTGTGGGTCATGATGATGGAGGCTTGCTTGCGTTGAAGGCTGCACAAAAAGTCAATGCTTCAATGAGTTCTTGTGAGGTGGGTTATCTTTGAAGTACCTTCAAATTGACTATTAAACTACTAATAATATGAGAAAACTGGTGCATATTGTTGCAAGCCTGCCCTGCAAACAAATAGGAACTCCTAAACTTTACTAATATCAGTTCTCATTTTGCTTTCAGGTCTCAATAAGAGGAGTTGTTTTACTCAATGTTAGTTTATCAAGAGAAGTAGTTCCTGGCTTTGCCAGGATTCTCCTGCGTACTTCACTTGGAAAGAAGCACTTAGTTCGTCCTCTGTTGCGGACAGAAATTACTCAAGTTGTGAATCGCCGTGCTTGGTATGATGCGTCCAAGCTTACAACTGAAATTCTAACTCTCTATAAGGTAATACTTTATACTTTTTTTACGTTTCCCCTGAGTCCCGCATTCTCCCATTCAATTGTCTTTTACGCGGTAGAACAATAAGTTGAAATTTATCAGTTTTGAAAATGAGTTTTTTGCTTTGTTTTTAGCATGTTGGAAAGAGTGCCGTACAATGAATGGTACCCCACTCACCTGCTTGATTTTTAGTAGCCTAGAAATTTATCATTAGAGGGGTTTTGGACAGTTGAGTTGATCTCATTGTTGTATTATTATGCAACCAGACTCCACTTTGCGTGGAAGGGTGGGATGAAGCACTCCGTGAAATATCAAGATTGTCCTACGAAACTGTCCTTTCAACTCAACAGGCTGAATCATTATTGAAGGCAGTCAAAGACTTGCCTGTGTTAGTAGTTGCAGGTGCTGAAGATGCTCTTGTTCCTTTTAAATCCTCTCAGGCTATGGCTTCCAAACTTGTAAATGCTGTAAGATTTTCCCTTTCTGATAGCCCAAGTTTTGTTTATCACATTACACAAACAATTTGGCGCCTGTGTTTTGTCAGATTGAATGAAATTATAAGATCGACTAATGCCGTTTTTCCAACTTCACAGAGACTGGTTGCCATATCCAGCTGCGGCCATCTTCCGCACGAAGAGTGTCCGAAGACATTACTTTCAGCCATAACGCCCTTCGTCAGTAGAATTTTACTCAAACCAGACTCTCAAAGCCAATAGAATAACTCCCAAGTATATGCAGCTTTGTTCAGCCCTGATTCTATTTCAAGTAATTTTCCCCAGCAGAAAGAGGGAAATGCATCTCTTCATCTGGGTATTTTTGATGTGTTTGTTTGAACCCAAATTCGTGGGGTTCAACTTCCAATCTGGTCGGCGTGGACAATTGAAACAGTGGCGATTGTCGCCCATCAAAGGTCGTGGAAGACAATGTATTTGTACATTTATTAGAGTGGCAGTTTATTCAATTGAGCTAGTTTGTGTTCTTCGCATTTTCTGTCCTGTTCATTAGCCGAATCGGGTTTTCATTTTCAAATTCACTGGACTTGGTAATTTCTTGATAGCAATGCAACAGATTCCCTTTGTATATACAGCATCCCATTTTCAATATATACACACACACATACATATACATATATATATATATAAAAGACTAGTCGGAGAGCAGTTCAGATTGAAGAGAGCGATTTGATCTGAAGTCAATGACTTTGTCAAAGGCAGGCAGAACAACAATACTATGTTTGATCCAAATTCTAGATTTTCCAGTCAGCATCTAAACATAATAAACATAATAAAACAAGCGACGCTATCTCTCCTAATGGAAAAGTAAACAACAAAGCTAATGAAAGAAGCAGAACATACCAAGTAGACGATTTACTCTTTGGAGGATTTATTTATGAGTGACTTGTGAATGTGAGGAATAACTCCTCCGCCTGCTATGGTTCCTTTAATCAGGGTGTCAAGTTCTTCGTCCCCTCTAATGGCCAACTGCAAGTGCCTGGGCGTTATTCGCTTAACCTTCAAATCTTTGCTTGCGTTTCCAGCCAGCTCTAACACTTCTGCAGTTAAATACTCCAAGATTGCTGCTGTATACACAGCTGCTGTCGCTCCGACTCTGCCATTGGCGGTGACCCTAGTTTTGAGCAGACGGTGGACTCGACCCACTGGAAACTGCAAGAAAAAATAACTTATCAATTGGCAAATGCTTCGTGCTTCTATTGAGGCCTTCGTTCTGACCTTTTTCACTGTATCTAATCGTGTTTGACGAATATGATCGCCTTGAAACTTTGAAGTTCCAAATCTTCAAGAAACAGCCATTTCAAGTAGGTCATAGTTAATTAGAAACTAGCGTTACCCAACCAAATTTGACGAACACGAGTTTCTTCATAGATAGCATAAAATTTTGAATGGAAGGCTCAAGGTTATCATACCACAAACACCATGGGATTCAAACAAGTAAACACAATAGAACTAGCAATAAGCCTTTAAATTGGCTTTCCCTAATAGTTATTCTACTGTTCCAAGACGACCAATTTACTAATTTTATCAGCCAGAGAATTTTAAATTGACTTTACCAAATAGTTCTTCTACTGTTCCGCGACGACCAATTTACTAATTTTATCAGCCAGAGAATTTTAACAACCAATCTGAAAACTAGAAACAGTGAATGAGAATAAGAATAACACAAATCAAACAAAACATAAATAGTAGGACCCCAACTTAGTGCCAACTGTTTCTAGAACACTAGACTGAAAAATGGATCAATTGCTCCAAAAATTCATTAATGTTTATAGAAATGATAAAAAAATTCCAGGAAAAAAAACCCAAGACGGGATTTGCGATCTGACAGTCTCAGTCCAAATACTCATTTTATCCAATTTTTCCGCTGCTACCACAATTATGACCCACCTTTACTCCTTTCCCTTCCCCGAGGAATAATTTATGTGCAAAAAAACGTCACAGATGAATACTTGAACACTCACAGCTGAATATTAATTAAATAAGCTTCAGAACGAAAAACTTAAAACGTAAACAGCAAGGTACAAATATTTACGCCGTTTTTTCCCTAAAGCTCAGCGAAAACAAGCTAAAACCTGAAGCTGCCAATTGACGAATAAATGGTGAAAGAAGGGAGAAAGAAAGAAAGACCTGAAGGCCAGCGCGAGAGGAGCGAGAAATAGGCTTCTTCTTGTCCTTATCCTTGTCTCCGGAGGAAGATTTCCCCATTATCAGACCCTTGGCTCCCTTCCCCGACATTTTCCCGTCCGTAAATTAGGGTTTCTTTCTTCCTTCTCAGAGAGAGAGAGAGAGAGAGAGGTCGGGAAAGAAGAGGGATACAGAGGAGATGATATCGACTAATAAGACGATCGGAGACAAGGACAGGGTCAATAAAAATTTTGGAACCCAGTTATTTCTTTTCTATATTGACGAAACTACCCTTCTCAATTTTTTAATGCTTACTTTATTCGTTAACTATCCTTATCCATCTTAATTATCTTATCCAATTTTTCCTTTAAATTTTCTTGCTAATTTATTATTTATTCCTTAGTATAGTAATCATAACTTATTATAAATAAATATTTGGGCAATTAACAAAAAAACACTCATACAAATAGTAAACAATTTTTGCTAACAATTATGAAAAATTAACGAGTCAAATATCGTTGTCACGTTTTTCGTTAAAAATTTAAATTTTTTTTGTGTGGATAGGTCGTCTTTCCACTGCAAACCCGTACATAAAGTAGTTATAGTAAATGACTTACTTTTTGCAGCATAAGACAAGTAACTGCTGCGGAAATAGTATTTTTCGCAGCGAAAACATTATTTTTGCTGCAAAAAATAAATTCTATTTCAAAGACCCAATAATTTAGAGTTCGTTTTTTGTTAATTACCCTAAGTATTTTAGATGAATAAATAACATAACAAATTTAAATAGCATGTAATAGTACACATTGAATCACAATGTATCGAATTATCATCTTTCTTTTATTTCTATTGTTTTGAAGAATTATATGCCCATGTAATTATTATTATGCATAAAATTATGTACCAATTTGGTTTGCTTTTATATTTATTAAATAATTGACAAATAAAACATTAAAAGAGGGAGCACCATCTCAACTTTCTACTAAAAATATCAAATGAGCCAAGCCCGGTCGAAGGGGTCCCGGCCAAGACTTGTGGGCTTAGGCGAGCGTAAACGAGGGGATGTAGGCTAGTTGGGCTTTTTAAAGTTTGGATCGTCTAGGCCCGTTTCGTTTAAAGGCCGAAAAATATCTTGACACGTCATCGTTATCTTTGAAAGAAAAGCGTAGTAAAGGTCAGAAAATGCCAAACCGGAGGTCCGGAAAACGTGTCTCCGCACGTGTTCCAATGTCATCCACGTAGGCGATCTTATCCACTCCGAGTCTCCGCCTGTTTTCGCACGTGCTCCTCTTCCTTCTTCTCCAATTTATTTAATTCTTGATCCTCACCATTCTCACTGCCTGACCAGATCAAGACGCTTATGGTGCTGCTAAGCCCTTTCTTCTCACTCTGAACTCTCTCTCTCTGCGTTTTTCTTCTCCCATGGCGACCGCTCTCACATCCTTCAGACTCGCACCAGTCAGAGCTTCCTCCTCCTCCTCCTCGTCCTCATCCCGAAAGGCCGATCCCAATCATCGCAAACCAGCGTCGGTGAACTGGTGGGCCCCCCTCTTTGGATGGTCCTCCGACCCCGATTATGTAGCCTCCGCCGACCATCCGTCGCCTAATCTGCATGGATCTTCGGAGTCCGAGACGGAACCAGGTCGAACCGGGCCAAGATTTCCCCCCGGATGCTTCACCGAGGAGAAAGCGAAGCAGCTCCGGAAGAAGACGATGGAAAGCTCCACATTCCACGATATAATGTACCATTCGGCGATTGCGTCTCGTCTGGCCTCCGATGCACATGAGAGGTAGGAGAAATAGATCTGGCAGAAGCTGCGCCTAAGGTGGTTCCTTGAATCTGTTGACATGAAGAAATTTCAAGTTCGCATGGAATAAATTTCAAGATAAGACAACGTTTTGTTTGTAGCATTAGCATCTGGTAATGAACGGACGGTGATGGATTGGGCCTTTGTTTTTGGTAATTTTCTTATTTTCTTCGTCGTTCAAATGATGGGGGAATGGCCCTTCACAGCGACGGATTCAGCGGCCGGCCGATTGAATTCAGAATATAATAATATCATAATATTGTAGCTGTAACCCCATTCTTTACTGTTTACAGTCAGTCCAGACAAATTTCTAGAAAATGACGGCCGGACGACTTGGATGCCTGCTTGTAAAATCGAACTTGCATAGACAATTGAGTCTAGTTGTCCTGACTTGCTCAGCTGATTTTGAGCAGTTCGCCCAAAGCCGATCCACTCGATTCTTGCATCCACCAAACATTTGCAATCCATTAGGTCTATTACCAAAATCAGACCGAACCCTAAGGTGATTTATTTGGTGCCCTAATTTCGTTTTGCATGTGGGATTTGACTTCAGTATTCTGAGTCTGGCCTGGTGTTAGAGGGTGGGCCGAGCCAAGCTCAATTTTTGGGCCCGCATCCCAGCATCCTGGCTAATGGGTTGGCCCGCTGGAACTGCAACATTTGTCTAGGCATGGATTTTGAATTGGAGGAAGTCGACAGCCACGCCAATAATGCTTTAAGAGTTAATGTGATCATCATCGAGTCTTGGGATCGCAAGAGTGAGTCGTAGAGAATTACAATATGCTTTAATTTAATGAGAGAAAAGAGAGTGACTATTGACATATGATAAGTTAGAATTAGGGAAATTAATAAATCAACTATCATACTTAATGACAAGTTAGTGTTAACAACTTAACCATTCAACTATGAAAAATGGTCACTGCGAACATTGCTGTTAACTTTCTGAAAATTGTAGTGGAAAAAAACAATTACTCATAAAAAAAAAAACAGAAAGAACTTGTCATTTTGTAATAGATCTTCAGTAGAAAATAGTTAATATCCATGGAGAATGGATTAAGAAGATTTCAGGTTTTGTAAAATATTGGATTTAGAAGATTTCAGATTTTGTAATTTAGAAAATTTTATAAAAGAATGTTAATATTTTAGATTTCGGATGATTTAAAATTATTTTACAATCCATGGGAGAATCACATATTGTCTATGTTTTTATATGATGAAGACAATGAATATTTTTTTTATTTGTAGACATTCTTTTGCGCAAAGACAACTTTCCTCTACGGAACGTTGTCTTTACACAGAAGAATATCAACTTTATGAGAAGTAAATACGACATTTTACTACGGAAAGAAGACATTCCTTTGCAGAAAGACGACATTCCTTTACGGAATGTCGACTTTCTTGAGTTATATTTCAAGGGCTCACGTTCTACAGCTGAAAGACAACGTTCCGCTGCGTAAAACTAACATTCCGCATAGGAAAGACAACAATGTTATTTAACAGAAAACGTACCTAGATATTATTTACTCCATCAATTTCTCATATTTCAGTAATTACGTTGTTAGTAAACATAAAGTAGGATAATTGATTTGTTAATTTCCCTTACAACTTATTATTAGTTGATCGCTCACGCACAAAATTTTAAGAATTTATTGACAACACGATCTAGTTTGTTAGCAAGTCAAGATTTAATATTCATTAAATAAAAATGTTGTAGTTCGTTCAAACAAAAATGACCTAAAGGTGAATCTGACATATATCAATCTCACGTTACTTGAAGAAAATCTAAGATAATAATCAACCAATTATATCTTGTTTAAAAGACTGAAATAGAGGGTATTTATTTATTTATTTTTGTTTGGATTACTATATTTAATAACTGAAGCAAACAAAGTATTTATTTTTTGATTAGTCGTTGACAGAGTACAGAGAAAATAGTTTCTTATTATGAAACGATGTCGTATTTTAGTGTCCATTCCACTACCCACACAAACTACGAGTTACGTGGCACCTTTGTTACCGTTATCTCTATCCTTCCCCTAGACTGCACAATATGCGCACAGCACACAGTTGCCCTTCAGGTTTTCCAAGAATTCTTTATTATTTGTTTATCCTACCATAGAGGCGCAAGTTAGTAATAATGGCTTCCCTCCTTATCCTACTTGTTCATTTCGGGCGCGCGCGAATCAAACTCTGTTTTCAATTTCCTTCTTCAGCAATCTGATGCGGTTGTCGCTTTACCCGTCTTCGTTTCAGTCGATGAACCCGTCAGTAACTTCTGGTATCCATTCGTTAGTATGGTTCAGGAAGGGGCTTCGGATCCACGATAACCCGGCGCTGGAGTATGCTGCAAAGGATTCTCAATTTGTTTACCCCCTTTTCGTGATTGATCCACATTTTATGGAGCCTGATTCCACTGCATTTTCCCCTGGTTCATCTCGGGCTGGTCTCAATCGGATCCGATTTCTCCTTGAGGGACTTGTGGACCTCGATACCAGCTTTAAGCAGCTTGGCTCGCGCTTGTTGGTGCTCCAGGGTGATCCTGGTGAGGTCGTGATTAGCTGCTTGAAGGAGGTCCCTCTCTTTCTCTTTCTCTTTCTCTCTATCTCTAACACACACATAATGAATTGATCTTTTTGTTTTGCTGGGCACACAGAGTTAGTGTTATTATTGCTGACATTGCTACTGTTCGCCCTGTCGCAGTGGAATGTGAAGAGGCTATGTTTTGAGTATGATACGGAACCCTATTATCAAGGCTTGGATGATAAAGTGAAGGTGAGCTTATTGTTCCCGTTGAAGAGAAACTTTAAATCGATTTTTTGAAATGAAGAAACGGACGTGTTCATTAACATTACAAAATATTTAGATACCATTTAAAGTGACGGAGTGATTAAGATACTTCTATATATTTTGTAGAAGTATGCCTCCTCTGCCGGTATTGAGGTATTCTCTCCTGTTAGCCACACTCTATTTAATCCGGCGGACATTATAAAGAAGGTTGGTCAGTTGGTTAGAGAGTTCTTATTACTATTGATGCAATACGATCATTTGAATCACTTCACTTGTTTTTTTTTATGGGTTTGTGCTAAAAGAATGGAGGAAAGCCTCCCTTGAGTTATCAGTCATTTTTGAAGCTTGCTGGACAACCCTCTTCAGTTGCCTCTCCTATTTCAACTGGGCTTTCTTCTTCACTTCCTCCCATTGGCGACATTGGAAGTTTTGCCGTTACAGAGGTCCCAACGATTAATGATCTTGGTTATGATGAGATTGATCAGGTTTAGAGCAGAGATCAGAGTTTATTCTGCCTCTTTTTTGTTGGTCTTTTTAACATGAATAAGTTGTATGCAGGATGAATGCAGTCCTTTTAGAGGAGGTGAATCTGAAGCGTTAAGGAGGCTGAGCGAATCAATGTCTAACAAGGTAATTAGCATGTCACCTAAAAATTGTGCCATGATCAGCAATATTAGTTTGTATATTAATCTTATTTTTTCCACTTAGAACTTAGTTTTGCTTATTTAGCAAGTTTAACATTAAAGAAGAGAGGATCACAAAGCATTATAAGCAGAAGTAGTGGAAAAGATACTGTAGGGGAAATTAGTCGAGATCCATCTATATGAGTAGGAGAAGTTTCAGTGAGGTAGGCATTCTTCAAACCTTCTATGTCCTGATAATTGGCTAGAGGATGCCTACATCTTTAATGATATAAAAAACTAGAGCAGAGGCATCAAATCCAAAATAAAAAAGGTGTGAATTTTCCTCCACAAGACGGGTAAGTGAAATATGGATCAAACCAAAGATATAGACTTGCCATTCCCAATGTGGACCTTACAACGAGGAAGAAACACACAAAGAATTTCTGGGTAGGAAATATGATGATTGGAAGATCTTAAAGGAGTTATAGACTAAACCATCTATGCTGGTGAAATGCATGCCTTTTATTTTATTGTTAACTATTTCCACTACTGGTGTCTGTCCCGCCTCTTGTTCATGTTATTTGGAGTTTGAACTCCTAACGGAATAACTGTTAGTGCAGGATTGGGTAGCAAAATTTGAAAAACCCAAGGGTGATCCATCTGCATTTCTAAAGCCAGCAACAACTGTCTTATCACCTTATTTGAAAGTGAGTCTTTGCCATCAAACTAACTTATTTTATCAAGTTTCTCTTCAGGATTTTTTTGTAAGATCTGAATTCAGGTCGATCCTTTGTGTTTTGTCTCCCTATTCTATTATTTTTTGTTTGCCAGTTTGGATTCTTATCGTCCAGGTATTTTTACCAATGCCTTCAAGATATATACAAAAACGTCAAAAGCCATACATCCCCACCAGTTTCCTTGGTTGGACAGGTTAGCCAGTTTCTCTTAGTCATTGTTTTACTTATCCTCGTCTTATGCAGCAAACTTAAACCTCTATAAACCTTCGTAGTTGTTTTGGCGGGAATTCTTCTATACTGTGGCTTTTGGAACACCAAATTTCGATCAGATGAGGAATAATAGAATATGCAAGCAGGTAGCTTATATCTTTACTGCACTACTATTGCAATGTGCAAGAAGAATAATGGAATTGTCTGCTTTGTAATAGATTGCTCATGATTTCATCAATTCTTTTTATTTTTGTTTTACTTTTATTGCGTATCCAACTAAGAGTTAGGGATTTAGTAAAAGGGTAAGACGAACATTTTGGTTGCTTTCTATGCCTGCTGCATCTGTTTTGAATTTCAGAAAGATAAGTTGACCTTTTTTTTTTAGAATAAAATGATAAAGATACCATATTCAAATGTAGATACCCTGGAATAATGATGACGAATTGCTGGCAGCTTGGAGGGAAGCTAGGACAGGATACCCTTGGATTGATGCTATCATGGTTCAGGTTAGATGTTTTCACTTGTTATGCATTGAAAATTGATGTAAAGCTTGCTCTGTTTCTGTTCCGATGAGTATGCAGAAATGTTTACTTGATTTGTGACTGCTGTAGCTTCGAAAATGGGGATGGATGCATCATTTAGCTCGTCATTGTGTTGCATGTTTTCTGACTCGTGGAGATCTGGTATATTGACTTGCTCGCTGTTAAGTTGCATTTTTCTTTTTCTCTTTACCTCGTCTGATCTCGATGCCATTGTTTTCTTCTGCCATAGTTTGTTCATTGGGAAAAAGGCCGTGATGTTTTTGGGAGGCTTTTAATTGATTCAGATTGGGCCATTAACAATGGAAACTGGCTATGGCTATCATGCTCCTCCTTTTTCTATCAGGTTGGAAACTGATATATCTCCTCCATTAAGATTCACATACACGAGGAGAGGAAAGTGAGAAGTTATGTTAGTGGGTTGGTGTTGGGTTAGTCATTTGTGGTTAGTAGTGGGTAAAAGTTAATCTTGCATGTAATGGGTTATTTATTGTGATGTTGGGGAGGGAAAAGATTATTGAAAATCATAGAGTGAGAAGTGGGAGAGTGCAGACCTCTCGAAAAGTCTGTGGTCTTTGTTGTTTGTTCTGGAGTTGTTTTCTATCTAAGTGTTCTTATTGTTCTGTCCATTACAAGGCCTATATCATTGGTATCAGAGCAGAAGATTACCTGGGTGAAGATGGCTGGTCGTAGAGGAGACAGTAAGGAGAGCTCGGTGGAAGACAGAGTGGGGCAGGTCCGGGAGGAGATGAGAACGGAGATGAAAATGGAGATAGGTTCACTGCGTGAAGGCATGTCCATGGAGATGGGAGCATTACGGGCGGACGTCTCCGCCATTCTCGAGCAGTTAGCATCCTGGTCGAAAAAGTTGCAGACAGAGGAAGCTCCTCTGTCGAAGGACGCGGGAAAGAGCAAGGCAGGGGAAGGTGAGTCGATGGGAGAGAGAATCGATTCTCACCGAAGCAGGGTATTCGGCGACAGAGAAGACCCGCAGGAGTGGCGGACGCAGGAAGGTCGCGCAAGGGAAGAGCAGCGAAGCTGCCTGTCCGCCGGCGAACTGCGACTCCGGCAGTTGGAGATGCCGGTGTTCGCGAGCGGAGACCCAGATGAATGGGTTTTCCGCGTGGAACGATTCTTCAGTGTACAGGGCTGGAGTGAAGCTGAAAAAATGACAGCACTGCCCATGTACTTAGAAGGGGAGGCATTAGCATGGTTCCAATGGGAGGATGGCCGAAGACCTTTTAGGGATTGGAACGATTTTAAATTTCAATTAGTGGACAGATTTCGATCATCTCAAGAAGGAACTTTATCGGAGCATTTTTTGGCCCTTCGTCAAGAGGGATCCGTAAGAGAATATTGGCAACAATTTGAAAAATTGTCATCACCTTTTCGGGACATACTTGAACACATGTTGGAAGCTCAATTTGTGAATGGGCTACGAGCAGATATTCGAGTAGCATTATTAGTTTTTAGACCTATTGGGTTGGGAAGAATAATGCAGACAGCTCAAAGAATTGAAGATAAATTCGAGGTTCTCAAAGGAAATAAAAATATGGGGGCATATTGCGAGCAGAAGCCTCAAAATTCTCTCAGCTCACATTTTCAGTATTCAGCAAGAACCATAGGGGGAAGACTCAACCCCCAGCCGATAACC